>BHEV01015221.1:0-13513 GCA_004319985.1 Emydocephalus ijimae
ATTATTATTATTATTATTATTATTATTATTATAATTATGATGTTTAATTACCTGTCAATTACTTCTTCAGCCTCAATCACGGGCAAACCACCGATACAAATTCAAAGTAAACTGCTCCAAACTCAATTACAGAAAATACAACTTCAGCAACAGAGTGGTCAATGCCTGGAATGCCCTACCCAACTCCATTGTTACAGCCTCAACCCCTCACAGCTTCAACTGTCTATTGTGGACCTCATCCCATTCCTAAGAGATCCTTAAAGGAGATATGCATAAGCACACCAGCGTGCCTACCGTCCTTGTCTTACTGTCCCCGTTTATCTGTATTTACTCCCTTTGTTTTTGTTTATATTCATACTTATACTTGTTATCTTGTACATGTTTGACAAACAAACAAATAAACAAAATATGTTGCCCTTTTAAAAGGGAAATAACATGGACTCCTCTTTCTCATGTCATAACATGAACATGTCAAAGCTAGCAACTAATCATGAAACAGCATTGTGAACAACATATGAACTTGTAAGTTGGTTTAAAGCAAGCTAAGATATCTTCCAATATATAATTACTACTCATTAACTGATTCTTGCATACTATTCTGCCCACTCTGCAATGCAGCAGAATGTGATACCAGTTGGTGCCAAGGAATATTCATTCAGTGTCTTCTGGAGGGTCAACTAAGCTGACTGAATCTCTACTCAGTACTGGGCCTTTCATGACACAGCCAATCTGGGGTATTGGTAATGAGGATTTAAGTATGTTTGTCATATGAAAAAAATCTCATGGATGCTTGGCCACGTGCCACATTTAGAAGATATTTGAAACTTAATTTCAGAACTTGGAGAACCATCATTTGGAATATATTGGGTAAGAACAAGACTCACAAAAATGGCAATTTGATCATTAATTGATTAATTCTGGACTATAAGTTCAGGGCCAATTTTTAGTGACCACATTGATAGAGCTTCTCCAGGTTAGCATTCCATTAAATATGCTATATATTTCTAACTCACATCTTAAAGCATTGGTTAAACTGGCTGTGAGGGTTTTCAAGTTAAAATTAGATATTCTGGAACTTTCATCATTAATTATCATGACACTTCTCATCAATCACTATTTCTTGTCCTTAATTTAGGGTAGAAGTAATTAATATTATATACATATGCATTTAAAAAAAACTGTCAAAATAGAAATGCTAGATTTTAAGTAGCATTTACTGGAATAGTTCAAATGTATTAATGTTATGTGTTTAACTTCACTATGTGTTTAACTTCATCTCTGATGAATCCTGTTTGTTACATTTTAAATTTCATGACTCTTTTAAAAATGTTAAGAATTGTAGCTTCTAAACAGCTAAAAATTCATAACTCTGTCTGACAAACTATAATTCTTTAACTCCTTGTTTAAATTGTGCCAATACTCTATTTAGTTTTTCTGTTAGAATGACACTATATTAAGGCACTAGAATATGGTTTTTTTGGAAATAATAAATTCTTCATTTTAGCTGCGGCTGTTATACTTCCTATGAATTAAAGAAAAATACATTTTTTTCTGGCTTTGAATTAGGAAAGTATTAGTATTAAATCATTTTTAACTTTTAGGCATGATTAAACATTTTCTATGAATGAACATATTGAACTTATCTCTAGCATTGTAATTAACTGTCCATATTGTCTTCTTGCAGAGAAAATAGCTGGTGTGTATGCAAGCAAGCTTGCTATTTCAAAAGTGATAAAATAGTTTGTAATGTAATAATTAAACCATCACTCTTCCCTCAGTTTGAGAAATGTTTGGTCATAGCATCCTCTGCTGGGTCCCATCCTTTGCTGGCAATATCCTGGCAATCTTACCTGTCAGGAGGTAAGGATATCAGCAAAAATAGTGATAGATGCTGAATCTAGCCCTCATCTAAAATTCTCACATAATATTCTGGGAACTTTGAATGAGAGCTATCTATTTATTTCTGGTTAGAATATTGCTTTGGCAACATTCAATTAATTATGTTGCAAAAGAACTGGCTAATAATTTCATTATGCTGGAAGGGTACAAATGGCTGAAGAGAAACTTAATCATATGATTTGGGCTCATCCAATACTGCTCTGTTTTGGTTAGTAATTATAGATTTTTTAATATGATGTTGTTTCAAAGTTGAATATATCTTAAAGATTCTGAATGATGTATAAAAAGTTTGGAAATTAACATATGACTCTATAAAGAGTTGTGGAATTAGCAACAAGGAACTATCTTGAAAAGAAAGTAAGCACATATCAGTGATCAAGGACTATAAACATCCTTTCCACTTTTTCATCCATGTTATTAATAAAAATATTGAAGTATACAAGTCACAGGATTCAGCTTTGTGGGACTCCACTTGACACACTCTCTAGCTTAAAACTGATCTGTCTTTAAGAAGTCGGTTGTGGATTCACATAATAAACATGCTATCCACCTACACTTAACTACTGTAATTTCAGACTATCATATGATGCTTTTCAAAAAATTGCTGAAATAAACATTGCTATTGAGAAAGATATCTGTTAGGAATATAAGTCACCTAACAGCTATTTGGGTTGGAAATATATAAACCAGGATAGACATTTTAATACTATGTATTTAAGAGAATGCAAAAAATGCAATTGGGTGTGGTTCTGCAAATAGCCATAAGATGGAGCCAGAAACCTGGGTTGTTTTAGTCTCAAGAAGTCTCAGTGAAGTGAGTGAGTCTCTGTTTCCTTCTGTTGGAAAGAGTTGCCGTTCCTCCATTTTTCCTAATTGACTGCTATATTCTTGGATTTGATGTAAGTCTGTTACTGAACTGTTTTTGACACTGGACTTTGTTATTGGATTATCCCTGGACTGAAAATTGACTGATTTAATCTGTGAATGACCTTGGACTGATTATCTTGAACTTTGCTTAACATTTCTGGAAGTGAAAACCTACAATTACTGTACAGTGTATCTGTGTACTGTCTGTGTATTATTCAAACACTTCTCTCAAATACATCTCCCTGTATGTGCTCATTCTCCTAACAGGGAATTACCTCAACAGTATCTAAGCAAGGTATACAAGATATACCTAGTTTGACAAGATTTGTTCTTGATAGATTACTACTAATGTCTACACCGGTTTCAAAATGCTTTTAGAACAATCACTTTGACTTTTTTTCTAGAATCAGTTAAGAGATTAGTGAAATGAATAAAGTAGTTTCTTGGGTTTTCCTTTTAACTTTTCCTGAAAATGGGCTTTTCATGAATAATATTTATCTTCCTCCATTTGTTACTCACCCATTTCTCAGAATAAGAGATAAATCACTTATTCTTTTCACAAAGATCAAGCCAAGCCAAGATAGTAAATAAGTTCTCTCTTTTATTATTTATGTTAATCTTTGCCATCTTATCTGAGCATTTTAAATATTAACTGGTGGGAAGTGATGGTGAAACAAAGCTATCAATGTCTTGGTCATATTTGTGAGCTTCCCATTTGAGTGGCTATTGCATGATAGAGATACGTATAACCATAAAAATATAAGGCTTCTTCACAAATATAGAAGTGAATAAAGTTTGTTTCTATACAATCAAATGAGTGTATGTAAGTTAAAATGCCATGATTTTGACTCTCCTTGTATTTTTTTTCCTGAGAATTCACTATGTATGAGATCAATTTATGTACTACGTGAAGGATTTTAGAAATGAAGCATTTGATAATCCCTATAATAGTTATATCACAGCATGAACTAAGCAGTATTGCTTTATGATTACTTTTGCTCATTTACTATTGTTGCACATTTTGTAGACTGTAAAATGTTTGATTATATGGTGCACATTGTTGAGAATTAATTATCAGCGCAAAGGCACAATATTTCTGGCCTAGTTTGTTTGGACCAAAGTTTATCCTTGAAATAAGAAAGCCCAGATTTTGAAATCCCACACCAAATTGTAGCAGAAAATCCTAAAATTACAAACACTGTGGATTTACATTGACCCTAATAATGGCTTTCATTATTTGAAAGCAATAAAAATTCAAATGAATGTGGTAATTAGTAAAATCTCTTGTTTAGAGAGAGATTGAAGGCTTTTTGGTTATATTGTATGAATGCCAATTGAGACAAAAATGCACACTTCAGCATATGCCAAAGAACATTAATGATAGGTGTATCACTCTCTGCTGCCAGCTGTGTCTACATAAGATCACTCACAAATTATGTATTTAGGTTTGGGGGTTTATGATATTTTTGTAATTCTACTCATACAATAACGTATGAGATCCTTCATGGCAACTAATCTGCATCACCATGATCTGCCAAAACAAATTCAGACTACCAGTTCTTCGCAGCATAAAAAAGGATCTTGATAAATCTGCCCTTGTTCCAGAACTGAAAAAATAAGATTATCTAGCATTTTACTGTCTCGGTAGATCTTCAGTAGATCACTAGAGAGGTGCTATGTTCCTTCCTGCTTCTTTCTATCTATCTATGATAGAACTTTCTATCATCATCCCAGTGCCAAAGAAGCCCTCCATCAAGGAACTGAATGATTACAGAGCAGTTGCTCTAACATCTGTAGTTATGAAAATCTTTGAAAGGCTTGCATTGTCCCACGTGAAACCATCACGGATCCTCTGTTAGATCCCATGCAGTTTGCATTCCGAGCAAATAGATCGACAGATGATGCTGTTAACATGGCTCTGCATTACATCCTACAACACTTTGAATCTCCAAATACCTACGTAAGGGTCCTTTTGTAGACTTCAGTTCAGCATTCAAAACCATCATTCCAGACACTCTTCTAAGTAAATTAAACCAACTAGTGGTACCTGAACACACTTGTAAGTGGATTATAAGCTTCCTAACAGACAAGAAACAGCACGTGAAGCTAGGCGGAATCACATCCGATACCTGTACAATCAGCACAGGGCCCCCCCAAGGCTGTGTGCTATCTCCACTTCTCTTCTCCCTATATACCAATGACTGAATCTCAAATGATCTATCTGTTAAAATACTGAAGTTTGCTGATGACACAACAGTGATTGGTCTCATTCGAGACAACGATGAATCTGCATACAGACAGGAGGTTGTATAACTTGCCTTGTGGTGTAACCAGAACAATCTGGAACTGAACACACTCAAAACCGTAGAAATAGTGGTAGACTTTAGAAGAAACCCTTCCATACTACCACCTCTTACAATACTAGACAACACAGTATCAACAGAAGAGACCTTCAAATTTCTAGGTTCTACTGTGTCACATGACCTAAAATGGACACCTAACATCAAAAACATCATCAAAAAAGCATAACAAAGAATGTTCTTTCTGCACCAACTCAGAAAGCTCAAACTGTCCAAGGAGCTGCTGATCCAGTTCTACAGAGGAATTATTGAGTCTATCATCTGCACCTCTATAGCTGTCTGGTTTGATTCTGCAACCCAACAGGACAGACACAGACTTCAGAGGATAATTAGGACTGCAGAAAAAACAATTACTACCCACTTGCCTTCAATTGAGGACCTGTATACTGCATGAGTCAAAAAGAGGGCTGTGAAAATATTTACAGACTCCTCACATCCCAAACATAAACTGTTTCAACTCCTTCCCTCAAAACGACGTTATAGAGCATGCACACCAGAACAACTAGACACAAGAACAGTTTTTTCCTGAAAGCCATCACTCTGCTAAACAAATAATTCCCTCAACACTGTTCAACTATTTACAAAGTGTCCACTACTATTACTGTTAATCTTCTCACCACTCCTTATCACCCATCCCCTCCCACTTGACTGTTTCCTGGTATGATTTGATTGTTGATTGTACCCTAGGACTATCATTAAGTGTTGTATGTTATGATTCTTGGTTCTTAATGAATGTACTTTTTCTTTATGTATATTGAGAGTATTTACACCAAGATAAATTCCTTGTGCGTCCAATCACACTTGGCCAATAAAGCTATTCTATTCTATTCTATTCTATTCTATTCTATTCTATTCTATTCTATTCTATTCTATTCTATTCTATTCTATTCTATTCTAGATATATTCAGTTTTGTATAGAATAGAATGGAATAGAATTCTTTATTGGCCAAGTGTGGTTGGATACACAAGGAATTTGTTTTGGTGCATATGCTCTGAGTGTACATAAAAGAAAAGATACATGCGCCAAGAGTCAAGAATCATAAGGTACAACACTTAATAATAGTCATAGGGTACAATAAGCAATCAAATCAGGAAACAAGGTTACAGTCATACAGTCATAAGTGGGAGGAGATGGGTGAAAGGAAGGATGGGAGGATTAATAGTCATAGTAATGCAGACTTAGTAAATAGTTTGACCGTGTTGAGGGAATTATTTGTTTAGCAGATTGATGGCATTCAGGAAAAAACTGTTATTGTGTCTAGTTGTTCTAGTGTGCAGTGCTTTATAAGGTTGTTTTGAGGGTAGGAGTTGAAACATTTTATGTCTGGAATGTGAGGGGTCTGTAAATATTTTCACAGCCCTCCTTTTGACTCATGCAGTATACAGGTCCTCATAAGGGATAGACAATATACATTTCAGAATTCTGTCATTAACTTCCATATATGTAGTCAATCAAAGCAACACTTTTTGATCCAACGGAAAATTTTGTTGATAGAATGAGAGAAAAAATATTTTTCTCAAATTTCTCTTCCTTCCTGTAGCCTCTACATTTATTAAAATTTGCTTAATTATTAGCAGCCCTTTCTCAACCTAGTGGGAAAAGCCAATTAAATATTAACATGGAAGCTTGCATAAGATGAAATATATTGTATAGCTGGAATCATTGTGTCTCCTTCAACTTTTGCTTCATGTATTTATTTTGTTAGTCTTTTAGACTAAAGTCCCCTTCCTTTGAGGGTTTTGATATAACTGAAGCTAAGATCAGTTTAAATAAGATATATACATATAATCTCTAAACATGCCATTCCCTTCTGGGATCATATACTAAATTCTTGAAAAGATTTTTAAAAACCTCCACAAAAATCCAAGTAAAATTACTATCCATATCAATGAGAGTATCAGATTTTTTTTGCTCTGGTTGCAGATTCTATATATTCAATGCATTTGTTTTAAATAGGCTGAATCTGTTACAAAGTCCAATTCTATATGAATTTAGGAGAAGCCCTTCTATTTTACCACCTCTTACCATGTTTGACAACATAGTATCAGCAGTAGAGTCCTTCAAATTGTTGGGTTCTATAATCTCTCAGGACTTGAAATGGGCACTTAACATTAGAACTATCATTAAAAGGCACAACAAAGAATGTTCTTCCAGTGTCAATTTAGAAAATTCTGATTGCCCCAGGAAGCTGTTGATACAGTTTTACAGAAGAATTATTGGGTCTGTCATTTGTACATCCAAAACTATCTGGTTTACCACAGCAACCAAACTGAACAAGTACAAACTCCAATGGATAGCTAAGATTACAGAAAGAACAATTGCAACTAACCTACCTTCCATAGAAGACCTGTAGATTGTGTGGGTCAAAAGGAAGGCTAAGAAGATATCTGTACACCCATCATATTTTTTACACAAATTGTTTCAACTCCTCCCTTTAGGATGGTGCTACAGAGCATTGCAGACCAAAACAATTACACACACAAACACACACACACTCAATACACACATATATGTATTGATTTTAAAAAAATATAAAATTAAAATATAAGCAAACAGGGAAAAGATTTTTTAAAAAGCTCAAGAAACGGGCCACATAGAAGTGCAGAAAAGAAGAAAGAAAAAGAGTATTATAGAAAAAGAATGACTTTTTACTTTCTTTGATACAAATATAGGTAAAGAAAATACATAAAACTCTTACTCTAAGATCAGTGCTCTATGAAAAGATTTTCCTATTGTCTGTTCTAAACCATCTTCCTGACAAATTTATTACATGATTTTCTGATCAAAATGCGTTATATTTTCACTCAGGTGCTGCAGAGGTTAGAAAAGAAAATAGCAGACCTACTGTAGCTTGCAAGAGCATATCATATGATAATTCCCAGACCTACCAGTCACTCTGATTGGAGAGGGAGCATATGGTTTCTTTCTGTCTTTACTGTGTGTACCAGTTCTGCCTCTGCTTCTTCCAGATGTCAGAGGTAGGCACAAGGGATTATTGCATGGAACTACATCAAGAGAACACAAGCTTAGGGAGGGCTGATCTGAGCCAATGTGCTTTGAAGTTCATATGCATTTCCCTGGAGAAGGCAATCTTTTCTGCTGAGTGTACATTTGAAAGTTAAAAGCACAGGTAAATACATTCACAAAATGGCTGCCATGAATAGTCACAGACATACATGTACCAGACTAACTTTTCAAAATGCTTTCTACTATCCCTGTTGGATGTAAGAATTCTTCCATCATGATGTTATAATGCTTTAAATCAGGGGTCTCCAACCTTGGCAACTTTAAGACTTGTGGAGTTCAACTCCCAGAACTCCCAAAGCAAAGCTGGCTGAGGAATTTTGGGAATTGAAGTCCACAAGTCTTAAAGTTACCAAGATTGGAGACCCCTGATTTAAATATTCATTCTTAAAAGTCCAGTCTTTGGACAGTTTTTATCCCAGTCCACATGCATATGTGCGTATAGATACATATACATCCAAACTGCACAAACACAAACACACATATTTACACACCTGTGTTTTACCATGACTGATGGTCTACCCCTGCAATGGCAAACATTATAGGTGATCAGGTTCCCTGAGAATTTATGTGATCCTTAAAGCAAGGTTCCCCTTTTGTGATTAATTATCTATAACTAGCACCTCTGCCTCTGTGATTCCATTGCTAGTTCAGGAAATACAATATGGAAGGGTAAAAAGCAAAAGAAAGCATAGCTGGGAAGAGACATAGAACTCCACAAGGAGCTGGATAGACTTTCTTTCTTGGTTTAGAAGTATCATAGAGAAAGCCAGAGATTTATTTTTCAAAGGCATTTCAGTCTGATTATCAGTCAGTCATGGTTAAAGGAAGTATCCCCACTGGCATCATTGGCATAGCACTAAGGAACTACTTCAAATCCTCGTACCTGCTTTGGAAAATTTAGGCTTAGTAAATAGCCATCCTCTCTCTGGTAACTCCATTTCATCTGCTGTTATTTTTCTCCACTACTGCTAGCCATACTATGACTTAATAATTCCAGAAATTACATTTCATAGAATACTAAGTCACTAGCATGAAATTTGCCTTTTCATCTATGCTGCTTGCCATTATTAAATGTTATAATAATGTATGATTCTGGATTGAGGGAAGGGGAGATCACAATTTATTTGAAATCATGAGCAAGGAAATATACAGTCAGATTTTACAAGAAGTTCATAAAATGATTGCATGTGAGATATTCTTACCCAATGGTTCCATTCTTATTAGATCAGAATATGATGGAAATTATGCATAAAAGCAAGCGCTATATAAAAAAGGTGAATCTGAAATACTATAAGGTCCTGTTCCTACAGTCAGCACTAAGCCAGGTAAAACTCCTGACTTTTGCTCTGAAAAAAAAGATAATGAAGATGATTTTTATTGGTTTATCAAAATATAAAATGCAAAGAGAAATTTAAAAATAATAATGGAAAACTAGGAAGAGAAGGAAGGAAAAGAAAAGCAATATGATGGTGAAAATGATGATGATGAGTCACTGGTTACCTTCTCCAGAAATAGTTCATTGTATCTTGAAGGTACCCATAAGGCTTCAGAACTTCATTAAGTCCTTTTTTATTGCTCAAGCAAATAGCAATAGGTACGGCTTAATCACTGCAACTAATTAGTATCTGGAAGAAATGTTTTGTCCTGGCTGGCATGGACAAAGGTGAGGTTTGCCTCTTCGCCAATTTCTATTCTTGGACAAAAAGTTATGCAAAACAGGCCAATGGATTGGGTTTACATTGTAATTGACCAAGTGTATTTACTTTATGCTGTTTATGACTAAGTCTGTTTGGTATTAAATTTTATCATTTGACATAGCAAATCATCCCCCTCATCTTGCAGTATTTTGGGGGAATAAGAATAAATTAGTGTTATAATAACTAGTTTTTCTCCACAAAGGAGAACTGGAATTTAGAAACCAAAAGCATGCCAGTTCATTCTAAAAATTAAAACCAACTCTGTTTTCTTTTTAATTAAGCCACTGAATTATATTTCCAATAAAATGTATTATTTTAAGCTCAGCAGATGGTAGCATTGGAGTGAGCTTGTCTGGACCAGGATTATCAGACCTAGTTACTACTTGGGTGGAGATTCCCAGGAAATACAAGGCTGTAGAATAGGTGAAGAAATCAAAATAAACAAAACGAATTGCCAGACATATGTAGTAGTCCTTGTGGCCAAAGAAATGAGCAATGTGATGCAGTGCAAATACATAAACTATGGTACAGTTCTTCCTTCATTTAGCAATAATTGTTTTATGTTTATTTTTTGTGTTCCAGGTCCCTTTAGAACTCCTTGCACACTATAGGAATTTATTTCTACAGGATCCTAAGCACATCACCATCTTAGTGGCTGTTACCATTAAGGCATTTTTCCTGAGTTTTCAACCAAAACTGATTTGTCATTAGAATACAATACCATATACAATAAATAATCTAAAGGTCTTGTTCTGCTTTCTGGGCCAATTCAGAACAAATCTACTCCATTTCCTATATGACAACTCTTTGGATTTTTAACAATAGCTATTGTGTCTCTTCACAGCAGAACATGAGAGTTTCTTATAAGTGCCTATATGAATGTGACATTTTATAAAACAATTCCAGTACTGCATGATGATATTTCATTGTAATCATCCAAACATAATCTATATCTGTAAGCAACTAATTCATGTCACAAATACTATCGGGTCTTCAATCTTCTAAGAAATAGCATCTATAAATATATTTTTCCTTATTTTTTTTAATAAGGCAAGTCTTTTAGCAATAAATCTACTTTTGGCAGCTGTTATCCTATCAAGTCTATTCCTTTTTTTATCCTATAAATATAGCCAAAAAGCAATGCTGCTTTTAGCTTCTAAATTCCTCATCCTTTAATTTTTTAAACTTTCTGCAGATATTTACAATTTACTGATACATTAGACTGGGTTATCAGGACAATGTGGAAGATGGCAATGACAATGAGAAACCTCTTTCATTATGTTACCAGGAATACTTCATGAATGTTTCCTAGAAGATGAGTGTGACACAAAGATGTCTTCAGTTATAAATATCAATATCAATAAATGTGATATCCCTTTCCCAACTACAGATTGCTGATTCAATATTTGATCTAAGCATCTCTTAATTCTCTATTGTCCCCATGTTTCCATTTGTATTTGTGTATTTTGCTTTTTCATACCTACAAAATAACTGCCAACAAAAGAGAGAGAAAGGCCTGGAAATAATGTAAAAAACTTCGTGTTCTTCCCTTAATGCAGATGCATCATAAGAAAGGTTTTCAATGCAAGGATATCACAAGGATAAATATCTGTCTTATAGTCTAGAGCACTACAATATAAAAAAACCCCCTGCAAATTAGCATTCCATCAACTATAAATTTAATAACATTATGCAGACCTTTTAAGGATGCATTCTGTGGTCAGGGATTCCATATTGGGTTACAATCTAAAGTGAATAAATATAGTAGAAGTGAATTTCTCTACATATAAAATTATCTACATTTGTTTTTAGATACTTTACCTAGGATGTTCTTTGATTGAATTGACAATACGCTTACAACATAACCTTGTACTTTTTTGCTCAGAAGTAAGTCCATGGGGTTTAGTTTCAGATAACTATATCAAATTTCATATATTCATGAAAAAGACTACAGTAGAAAATGCAAGACAAATCCTATTTTATTTACCTTATTAAGGAATCAAATACACATTTACTTGGAACTTTGTTTTATGTGATCACAGAATAAAATATTGGCTGTTTTTCAACAGTAATATTTTTCTAAAATAACACCAATTAACAAATAGCATCTAAAAAAATAAAATGAATTGCAAGTAGAGGGCAATTAACAAAATAAGAAGTTACGTTGAAACATCCTAACCTAACCAAATAATATAAATTGGTAGCATGGAGAACATTTGTAGGAAAAAATTATCAATCCAAAAGATTTATATGATTCTTTTTACATTATGCCTAAATACCCACAAAAATTCTATAGAGTAAGTATTTTGAACTCTTTTTTAACCCAATTTAATTCTTTCTTTTCAATTGCAAGGATGAAATTTCCCAATATTGAAGTATATGTGAAATTTGTTAATTTATATTTTATTTCTACTTTATTACTTTGTAAACTATTTCAGTTGAATTATGACAAATTCTAAACATCCCTCTAATTATGTGACATTAAATTTCATAGGCAAGAAGACAAAACTTTTAGCACAGTAGCACTGGTTGTTTAGTTAAAGGAAAAACACTAAGGCATTGTGGGTGTATGTCTGTGTCTGTTTTTAATTTTTTCCAACTTGTATAAGGCATTTGTTTCAAAAATAAAATAAAATAAAGTGGGCTATTGTATTAAAATGAGGTAAGGCTCAGATTTTGCTATCTGACATTTCCACCCCAAATTTCTACCTATGCAGCTACCTAGGCACCCAATTCATGTCACTAAAACAAGTTATATATGCAACACCAAGGAGGTCTTTGGAGACTAAGCCAGAAGCTATTTGACTTTGCTCTGGAATATTTGAATACTAAGATTGACAGTAGTAAGATTAAAGAAGTTTATCTCCCTACTGAGAGCTGAACTGGCCCCAATCTGTATGTCCCCAAACCTTCTTTTGAATAGTTGTGAGCCTAGGTCACAGGTGTCAAACTTGCTGCATCACATTGCCATCACATGACATATTGTGACTTTTTTCCCTTCACAGAGCTGGGATGACCAGTTCGTGATGCATCTGGTTTGCCGGCTGTCAATTTGACACACTTGGCTTAGGTCCTATAAATAAGCTACAATTGACTGAGTTCACACAAGACAAGTCATAAACCATGACATACAAACCAGAGTTTGTTAACCCCTCAGCGAGTCCATAAATCACAGTCAAGTGTGAAAAATAGATCAGAACATTAAGAAACATCTTTATATGTGAGGGAGTATTGATTGTTCTTGAACAACAAAATTTCACTTTAGAGAAATGAAATAAGAGGAGTCTTAGCTGGCAATTGTCTGTCAGAAATTTTACTTAGACAATCTCCATAACAAGCAGCTTGTCAGCAGGCTGCAAATAGCAGGGATTTCTCAGCAGTAAGTTTTCCCTAAGATGCTTTCACATGATTTCAGGGAATGCTCTCAGTTGTGCCACTTTTCATATTCTTACAATATTTAAGAAAGCATTATGTTTCTCCTGACTATGCTTGCAAAATATCTCCTAGAATCTGTGTTTCCCAATACTAGGAATAGAATAGAATAGAATAGAATAGAATAGAATAGAATAGAATAGAATAGAATAGTGTTGTAGAGCGGCGGGTACAAAGATCCAACGGAGCCAGGCTAAAGGCTAACAACTTTATTCACATGAATAAAGGGT
>BHEV01015222.1:0-16725 GCA_004319985.1 Emydocephalus ijimae
TCCTGGACATAAACTGTTTCAACTCCTACTCTCAAAACAATGCTATAGAGCACTGCACACCAGAACAACTAGACACAAGGACAGTTTTTTCCCTGAACACCATCACTCTGCGAAACAAATAATTCCCTTAACACTATCCAACTATTTACAAAGTCTGCACTGCTATTACTATTAATCCTCTCATCACTCCTTATCGCCCATCCCCTCCCACTTGTGACTGTATGACTGTAATCTTGTCGCTTGTATCCTAACTATTTATATTGGCTGTTTCCTAGTGTGATTTGATTTCTTATTGTACCCTATGACTATTATTAAGTGTTCTACCTAATGATTCTTGACTCTTGATGAATGTATCTTTTCTTTTATGTACACTGAGAGCATATACACCAAGACAAATTCCTTGTGTGTCCAATCACACTTGGCCAATAACGAATTCTATTCCTATTCCTATTTATTCTATTCCTAACTACAAACCAACATTTCTACAATTACCCTGAACTGTTTTATTTTGGGAAATAAAAGTGGCCAGAGACGTCTAAGGTTCATTGCCTAAGCAATCAACCTTTCCCAGCCTTAGCAACTTTAAGATGTGTGGACTTCAACTCCCAGAATTCCACAGAGCCAGAAAATCCACACATCTTAAAAATGTTGAAAATGTTAAGTTCTGCGCATGGGCACAAGTGGAGACGAGTCGATGAACAGTAAACTTCAACTCTTTATTTAACATGGTGTAACAGCTCAGAAATACGGCCACAGCAGCCCCTTTATATAGGCAAGCTTTTGAGTACTTAGCCAATGAAAACACAGGGAGCGTTAGCTCCTTTAACCAATGAGAAAGGCTCGTTAATAACCAATCAGATTCTCCTGAACGGACCAATCCGATATCGCTATTATCGGCCAATCAGAAGTGCAGGGCCAGAACCCTGCACTTTACTTTAAGCTTTTAATAATCTTTATTCAAGCACTTTTATTAATTCACAACAGAAAAGGCCTGGAAGAGATGGGAAGACATGCCACCAAAACCAAATCTGCCGCCATGGATGTCCATTAAAAACAACCCCACCACCATCACTTCATGATTACAAAAAAGAGGTTTCAGTCCCTAAAATAAAAGCAAATGCCTGCCTTTTGTGCAGAAGGCAAGAACTTCATTGGAGTTAATCCTAGGGCCCTCCTTGAAGCAGAAAATTTAAAAACTTCCCCCAAAGAAGTGATCTAGAGATGGGTCTACAGAATAGTGGCTATCCCAAAGCTTGTTCAGCCTCAGCCTCCATAGTTACGAGGCCTAACAATTTGATAAAATTGTGGGGAAAAAACAATGCTTTCAAAGCACCGGTGCACCAAGCAGCCAGCTTCTTCCCCTGCCAGCTCACAATTTCCTATGTTGATTGGAGATTTTTATAACTAAACAGTTGATTGGCTTCAAGAAGAGGAGTTTAGAATAATCTCACTGATCAAGAATTAAAAGCAAATTGTCTCTGAGAGAAAACAGTTTTCTTGTTTGCCACTCGGCTGATTAGGAACTGGACTGAAGATAATTGAGATGGCATGAAAACACCTAGCCACTTGCGTTTCCAATCTTTTCCCATTCCCCTCCCACTTCTTAATCCATTAATTCCTACTGAGTCTTACATCTGCGTTTAGATGGCCGCTGGAGCGACTTAATTCATTACCAGCAAATTCTGCCCCATTTATTTTGGCGTGTGACTTGATAAATGGAAGCAACATAGGTTTGCAAAACAGCAGTGACCTTCTAATTCCTTGGGTGTTTGGCTCCTGCTGTTAGCATCATTTGGCTTCCCATGGAGTGGTTGTTTGATGGAAGCTAGGACAAGTAACGGCTTCATTGTTTCCCCTCCAATGTTTGTTTTCATACTGATTGGGGGTAAGTTTGTTTGCCTTTCTGTGATAAGGGAGGATGAGTTCTGAAACTACTGTTCAAGCTCAGAGAGCACCAAGGACCCCTCAATTCAGCCTTGAGCTACAAACATTCTCCTTTATTGGTACCTTTCATTTATGATCCCAAGGTGATGCTTTCAAACTTTACAAAAATCTTCCCAACTATAGGTGGTATTAAATGTTTCATTGCATATGACAGTGAGAACCAAAGTTAAATCTTAAAAGTGGTGTGGCTACAACTAGAGACAATCTGGACTTGGATTACCACTCTAGGAAGCCTTGGATAAATGGTGTGGATATTCAAAATGATTTTAAGGGATTAAGGGTTGTGGTTCTGAACATTTGCAAGCATCTATCTGCTGCTTTCATGTACAAGAGGAAAGTGTAGGAGATGACCGGACTAACTGTGAGGGAAGGGTCAAACATGTCATTGGTCTCAAGTCCTTTTGCACCAGGAGATCTAAGTCTAGCCCACCTTGAATTCAGTTGATTCACATCCACCGCCAATTTGCTTTGGCCATGAGTAGGTCAGATTCTTGTAGAGAACATAAGCCAGAGGTGGTATTCAGCAGGTTCTGATCAGTTCTGGAAAACTGGTCGAAGAAATTTTGAGTAGTTCAGAGAACCAGCAAATACCCCTTCTGGCTGGTCCCACCCCCATCTATTCTCTGCCTCCTGAGTCCCATCTGATTGGCTGGGTCTTCTTTGGTTGCCCTGCAATGGAGAATGGAGCTGGAAAGCAGGTTTGTGGGGTGGGGAGGGAATGGGATTTTGCAGTATCCTTTCCCTACCACAGCCACCAAGCCACAGCCACCAAGCCAGGCCCACAGAACCGGTAGTAAAAAAAATTAAATCCCACCATTGACTTAAGCTAGCAACAAACCTGTCAGCAGTTCGACCAGCAAATCCAAGAAAAGTAGACACTCTCAGGCACTTTGAAATCCCAAAAGCAAAACTTTATTGGAAACACCATTTCGGTCCTGAAAAATCAAAACCAACTCTGGGTTTTCCAGAGCAATGCTTGTATAATTAAACAATAGCTTCCCTTTCTCCCAACACTTGGTTGATCACGTTGCCCAATCATGAACCGTCCCTTTGTTTTGAGAACAGTTCATCTTTCACCTATATCCATAGCCTTGGTGGGACCTTGGCTCTCACAGTCCATCGCTGAAGCTCCTGCATTCTTTCTCCCTTTCCTTCACCCTGTCCAGTTCTTTGGCAAGTTGAATAGCGATAAGATCTAAACATTTCAAAAACTTCAACCTTGACAAAACCTTTATATTTATTTGAACTGCCTGTATTTCCCGACTTCTTGTACCTGATAAATAGCTTCCTATGCAAAACTAGAAAGAGATTTATCTGGCAAAGTGATTAATAACTGCATTCTGCTAACAAAGCACCAAAAGCACTTCATGCATTGATCTTACTTTTAAAGTGCAGCTTTCTCAACAAAAGTCTTTATGTAGAACAGACCTTGGACCTCGGATGTCTTAAGGAATCACCTCTGATTGTATCAAAACACCTCCATCCAGTCCGAGGGGGATAAAACTCAATCCTTTTCTGAATGAATAAATCTTGTAATCCATCACCAAGAAGTGTTTGGTGTATTTTTTCACCCTACCATATCAAGGAGGGCTGATAAACCATTTTCTTAACCAAACCTGTTGGGTGATCATTAGATAGCTTCAGGAATAAATTATCAGTGGTGGCTCTCTGGAGTTAAATACTCCAACAATGTTTGCTGTCAGTTTCATTTATACCCTTAATTTATTTAAGTGAGCTTTCTAAGTTATTGAAGTGAGTTAAAAGTTTAAAAAAGGAAGGGGCCCATTTCTTGAGAAATTCTTCCATCCCTGATCATATTTTGATGTTCATGATAAGATAACCAATTTGGAAATAAGCTAAGACTACACTGGCAGAATTTTTTTAAAAAAAAAAAAACAGTCAGTCATTTTCTTGCAATTTTTTTCCAACACTTCTCATTAAATTTGATTAATGTCTTCTATAAACTAATTTCAAAGGAAAAGTGAATTTTGGAGCATTTCTTCCAGCTGGAATATGGCATCTTTGCATTTTGTTAGCAACAAGGAGGCTAAGGGATGTCTCTGTGTTTCTTTCATTACACAATCTTCTCTGCAGTCATTTGCAGCTCCTGGTTTTCTGCAGTTGCATGAAAACCCAAGGGAAGACCTCAGGAAAAACTTCTCCCAGGCATGTTCTTCCCTCAGGGGTACTCTTGTTATCCTTGATGTATGATGGGAGGAATTCAAAGAATTCATCCACTCAATTTCAGTCTAATTCAAATTATACCCAGTCCTATCTAGCAGAACATATTGCTTACAATGGATTGATCCATTCTCCTCCTTCTCCTCCTCTTCCTCCTCCTCCTCATTTCTTCTTCTTCTTCTTCTTCTTCTTCTTCTTCTTCTTCTTCTTCTTCTTCTTCTTCTTCTTCTTCTTCTTCTTCTTCTTCTTCTTCTTCTTCTTCTCTTCCTCCTCCTCCTCTTCCTCCTCCTCCTCTTCCTGTCTCTTCTCCTCCTTGTCTTCTTCCTCCTCCTCTTTCTTCTCCTCCTCCTCCTCCTCTTTCTCCTCCTTGCCTTCCTCCTCCTCTTCCTCTAACATCTACTTCTTCTTCCCCTCCTCCTTGTCTCTCTCTTCCTCCTCCTTCTTGTCCTCCTCCTCCTCCTTCGCTCTCCCTCCCCCCTGCTTTGTCTTCTCTCATTCTCAGTTGGATCCTTCATCCAGAATCAGCAAACTACTGGGATAGTAGTTCTCCTTATGTTTTATCTCACTCTTGTTCTTTCCCTGCAAACATTTCAACTTTCCTTATCAAAATTACAAACCAAAAGACCTCACAGAGTGCGGCCCCTTTGAATGAAAAAAAGCTATCTGGCAGTTGGAGAACTAAGTGTCAGTTTTCTTCTTCTCTTAAAAAAAATTGACAACGTTGATAAACAGGCAGAACTCGGATTTAGCATCAGGCTTTCATCCATTTTTCCTGTTACATGGAAAAAAGGACCAGTAAGACAGATATCTATTAGCAGCAGTTTAGACATAATGAATGGAACATCTGTCTGCTCATTTGATGTTTCTACTTATGACAGTTTGGTTATTAAACTTATTTAACATTTGGACCATTAATTCTAGGGGACTTTCCAGCAAACAAGAGAGAAATGCATCTTAGTAGCATAATCTGGCTCATCTCATCAATGAGAATTTGCAATTGCATTTTTAGAGTAATTTTTTATAATTATTCACCTGAAACAAAGTTTAAAACACATTTAAAGGTGCCTACTCATATGAAACTGTGTTCTGACCCTGGCTTCATCAAACTTAATAACACATAGGGGTTCTGGTTTGAGCTTCTTCGGCAACGGACCAAAATCCATGATCGTGTGCAGTTTTGATCCATGCTCGCCACTGGAGCACCCTGAGCCAGCTGGATTTGGGGCTAAGCCACCCCATAGAGGTGGTGAAGAGGGGGGAGACCACCAGCAGGGTCAAGGAGATCTGCATCTCTCCTCCCCAATTGGCCACTACTCCTTTTCCCAAAGGCAGTTGCAGCAGTGGTCAGAAATGGCCACCTCAAAGAAGAACTCAACCAGAAAAGAATGTGCAGGGGGAAGATAAGAAGAGAAAGTTTTGATTGACCAGGTTGAACTGAAAAAAGCAACAACATAAGGTACCCTGGAATTTGAACTATAAAGAATAACATTGTTCCCAAAGAACAATGACAGCTAAGAGATTTAAGTAAGAAATTGACAAAAATCCACTTTGACTTCAATAGGCATTCAATCTGAAAATAAAATGTAAAAGGGATAACAAAGACTTTTGGATATCCAAAAACCTTTAAAAGAAAGAAAGGAGAGAAAAGGAAAAAATAAAAGGGTGGGATCTGGAAAAATGGAGGAGACTGCCTGGAAGTAAAAGGAATTTACAGCAAGACTTCAACAAGATTCCTAAAAGATACATTCTAACTGAAACTCTGTAACAAGATAATAGAATCCCAGGAAGAGAAAGTGGAAAAAAGAAGCAAGAAGAAACAGCTTTGGATTATTTGGATTACTTGGTGATTTTTGGATTTTTGGTAATTGGATTTAAATGACTAAAATAAATTGGGTGGTTGTTTAAAAGTGTTTAGAATGGCATTACTCTTGGAAGAACTGAAAATGGAACTTAAGAAACAGAAAGAAGATGCACAAGAAGGAAGGGGCTTTTTTGGCTTCGTATTTCAATTTTTAGAAATGGAGATCTGGACTTATGAGAAACAACAAGAAATGCTTGTAGAATAAGAAAGGTGGGACAAAGAAGAAGCCATTTTTAATGACCAAGTAATTTTAAGTGAGGGGGGGAAAGGAATGGGGAGAAAGAGAGTAAAAAGTTTAAGATTTGAAAAAAAAAAAAGAATAGTTTGAAAAGTAATTACAATACTAGGAAAAATCAGAAGAGAGGATTACAGAAGAAAGAATTAGAATTAGAGAGACAAGGGGTCAAAAAGGGGAGGGGGAAGAAGAGGGGGAAGAGGGAAAGAAAAAGAAGTTATAAAGGACAGAAACAAGATATAGAGAAACAGGGAAAACATACAAGATTAAAGATATAAGACTATTGAGAAGACATAGAGATAATGGATGAAATTTAATTGAAAGAGAGATTCTGCAAGGGTACATAAGATAGTATTGTTATATTACAAATAGAAATAAACTTAGAAATATGAAACAAGTGTGATTAAAATGATAGATAAAATACTTATTGTAATGGAATGGAATGTTTGTTAATAAATAAATGAAATAAAGAGAATGAGTGAATGAAATTGAAAGGATGGGAACATTTTAATTATTATTAATGATTTATAAAAATTTAAGTGAAGAGAAACATGAACGAAATATGGGAAAAATTATGGAAATATTATAAGTGTTCCTAAGGAAGTATGATATTCAATTGAAAAGAAATGTTAAAGATTTTAAAGATTGTAACTAACATTAACTAACATTATTGATAGAGCTGAATTGGAATAGAATAAGTGTTTTATTTACTATTGTTTTATATATATGTGTGTATATGTATGTATGTGTGTGTGTGTGTGTGTGTGTATTAAGAACATAGTGTCTATTTTAAGAATGTACCAAGCAGAATTTGATTGGAAGTTACGTGTTATATCGAATGTTATAATTGTAAAGGCATAAATCGAACTTTAAATAAGAGTTGAATGGACAAAATTAAAAGATATAAAGGTGTCATACTCCAATTAGCAACTACAGGGGAAAACTTGTTTAATGAGAAAAGAAAATATGAAATTGAAACAGGACAGACAAAAGTATAAATATAATGATTAGAAAGATATTGAAACTTAGAAAAAGATATATATAATTGAATTTAGATAGGTATGAGATAATCAAAAACAAAGTTGAGAAAACTAAGGGAGGGGGGAAATTATGGAGAAAATGTTAAAATAGTAATAAGAGATGGAATAGAACACAAAGACGAATATCAAATTGAGTTTGTGTCTGTATGGAGAAATGATAACCCGGGATCATGTTATTCTCAAAAAAAGATGTTTTATTTGTATTAAGTTTTCTGAAAACCCAAATAAAACTTATTTTTTTAAAAAACTTAATAAAACATAAAGTGAATTTAAAAGTAAAACCTTTTTTAATGCGATGCTGAATTACTTGAATTCCCAGCCAAAACTCATTATATACAGTTCTTCCAGATAAGAGCACGCTTCTCAGCGCTGTCGAATGCTGCCAAGAAACAGAAGTCCAATTAAGGCTTAACATAAACCAACCCAAAAACCTAGAAAAAACCAATCAGAGTACAGAGCTTCACAAAGGACTCAGAGATTACTGAACTACTTTGCTTCCTGCACTGCTCTTCATCATTGAGGACTGACTTTTGTCTCTTATGGGAGGGGCAATCACCTCCCAGCCTTACTCCCAAGTTGCCCCTTTTGCCTCAGCTGCTCTTGCCTTCTAGCAGCTCTGCACACATGTGCACTGGGAACAGGCTCCCCAGGGTCCTCTGCCTCGCTGCTGCCAGACTGTGAAAACTCCACAGGCAGCACCCCACTCCCAGATGATTCTGGCCCCATCCCTGTATCAAATGCAGGACCCTTGTCCTAGTCCTTGCTAGACTCCCTGACTGGTTCCCTTTCGTCCTCACTGTCCGATACCTCTGCCGTCTGCACCAGCTGCCGCTGAACTACATCAAAATGCTCATATGAAAATGAAAGACAAAGAAAGGCACCACGGCTCCAAAGTCTCAGAATGTTTCTCCAAACAAAACATGATTTCCCTAAATTGGCACTTTATAAAAAGAGCAACAAGTTAAGGCGGGTCATCCTAAGAAGAATATGATGAGAAACGTACAGGGGAGCTAAAAGGTTATGATCAGGCAAGTCTTGCATGGAGAAAAATCAGAATGTTCAGATTATACAAGTGCTTTCTGTAATCTTGATTCTATTTTATTTATTTATTTGATTTGTCAAACTTACAAAATAATAGGAGTAAGTATAAACATGAGTAGGAATACAGAAAACAGATACGATTAAATGGGGACAATAGGACAGGGACAGGAGGCACAATGGTGCCCTTATGCACGCCCCTTACAGACCTCTTAGGAATGGGGTGAGGTCAATAGTGGATAGTTGGAGGTTGGAGGAGTGGGGGTTGGAGGATGTAACTAGAGTCAGGTAGTGCATTCCAGGCATTGATCACTCTGTTGCTGAAGTCGTACTTTCTGCAATCATGTTTGGAGTGGTTAACATTGAGTTTTTATCTGTTGCGTGCTCTTGTGTTGTTGCGGTTGAAGCTGATTCTCGGGTAGTATGAATGTTGCTAGGTCATTGTGACTGAGTCCAGTTCCACCCAATCCAGAGTGGCAAATCAACTCATCAAATCATATCATCAACCTATTTTCCAAAGCACCAGAAAGAAAGACAAGAAACAAAGAAATGGAAACTAATCAAGGAGAGCAACCAGGAACTGAGGAGAAATTTCCTCACAGTGAGAACAATTAACCAGTGGAAAAGCTCACCTTCAGAAGTTGTAGGTGCTCCATCCCTGGAAGTTTTCAAAAAGAGATTGGACAGCCACTTATCTGGAATGGTATAGGGTCTTCTGTTCAAGCAGTGGGTTGGACTAGAAGACCTCCAAGGTCCCTTCCAACTTTATTATTCTGTATTATATTGAACATCTCAGGACAGAGCTGGGCCAATATAAACCAAATAGGAAATTTTTTACACCCATGCACATTCATTTTAATGATCAGAATCAACTGTCACTTGATTGTCTTCATTTAGTGTGTGCCTAGTCCAGAAATCCAAAATTGTGCTTTTGGTCACATATAGTAATGCAATCTCATAAGGTAAAGTAAGATTACTTTTAGACATTTCTCCATAAGAGCTGATTTCCCTACTTGCATTACCTCCATTTTATCTGGATGAAGTCTTGTTTCCGCCATCAATCTCGGAAGTGCCTCTAAACATTAATAGCAATAGCACTTAGACTTCACAGTGCTTTACAGCCCTCTCTAAGCGGTTTACAGAGTCAGCCTCTTGCCCCCAACAATCTGAGTCCTTATTTTACCCACCTTGGAAAGATGGAAGGCTGAGTCAACCTTGAGCCAGGTGGGATTCAAACTGGCAAACCACCAAGCAGTCAGCAGAAATAGCCTGCAATAACTGCACTCTAACCACTGCACCACCATGGCTCTTAAGATTTCAATCTTGCAACAATAGAATAGATATTAGGTATAATATTTTTCATGCTCCAGTCCAGATTGCCAAACATTTAACAATGGTATTAGTGGGATGGTATTAGTGGGAAACTTATAATATACCATAGGTCAGTGATCATGGAGTAGTAGATCAAATGTTTCCCAATACCACTATCAGGAAGAACAGAAATTATAGAAAAGGCATGCTTGTTAGATTAAATTGAGATAAAAACCCAAAAGATTACAATGGACAGTTGTATGGAAAGTCATATATTTAAACAGTCATATAGATCTGCATGATTGCTTCTCACCTTGATTAGTTTCCATCCATTGTTTCTTATCCTGCCCTCTGGTGCTTTGGAAAATAAAGTGACCCATCCTCTTTGTGGCATCCCCTCAAATACTAAAATACTACTATCATGTCCTTCTTTTCTCTAGACTAGCCAGATCCAAATCCTGCAACTGTTCTTCATATGTTTTAGTCTCTAAGGCCTTTAATCGTCTTAGTTGTCCTTCTCTGAACTTTTTCCAAAGTCTCAACATCCTTTCTCTAATGTTATAATCTGCAAATGTCACTGTATAATGTGAACTTGAAAATGAACACTGCACTAAAATGTACGTAAGTCTGTGCTCCAACAATCACATTGTAAATAGAACCCATTTTTCAATGATGAAAATTGCAGTATCATAAACTACCAATGCTGAGGAAAGGATTATCATGTTCCATTTTATTGTATTGCTGATGATATCTCAAGGGACCATAAACTCACCCACCCTCAAGACTTGAAATGATACTCCAATGTGTCCACGTGGTAAAAATGCTCAGATGCAGGATTACTTCAGCATCCCTTAGAGATAAATCTTTGAGTCCTTTGGCACCTATGGGGGGAGAAATATAATTGTCTTCCTAATTAAAATTGATTTTTTTTTCCTGGTGACTGAGCCATTCTGTACTTTTCTTTGACTGAAAGTTTTGTCCTGTGTAGTAGACGATATTTATGGTTTTTCACTGACAGTATATTCAGAAGAGAGTCTGAACTACAATTGTGCAGCCAAAGGAACTGGTGGAAAGGTAAATCTTTCAGAATATTCGTACTCTGCTACTTGTGAACATGAGGGCATGGCTGGAGGAAAAGGAGGTTGAGCTGATAGAACTGTTCAAACCTTCATCTATTGCTTACATTGATTTTTCTCCTGTCTTGCCAGAGAAATCTCAAGGACTAGCAATAGCTGTTCTACTTTTGGTTCTCAAAATGTACTGAATATACACTTTCTGGAAATGGAGTTCATTGCATTCACTTACACACATTTACCTGTCAATATTTTTCAAATTGGTCAATATTTATGCTGAATAATTAATATTGCCTGGATTCTGGAAAGAGATGGGCTTGTGCATGGCAGATTTATCCTTGATCCACTCTTTATTATTATTGTTTTGTTTTTTTAATTTATTATTTAGATACATTTTGGGTTATGTTTCGTGAATACAGTCCCAGTGGAAGAAAATGATGAATTTGCCTTTTTTTTTTATTTCAGTGAATAAGGTGAATGCTTATTCCCTCTCAACAACTGACAAGATGAAATCCAACTTCACTGGAGACTTTTTGGGGTAACATTTTAATGTAAAAAAGGAGCTTTTAAAGGGAAACAAAGAAGGAGAGAAGCAACCTAGAACTAAGCAGAAATTTCCAAATGGTGAGAACAATCAGTGGAACAGAAGTTGCCTTTGGAAGTTGTGGGTGCCCCATCACTGGAGGTTTTCAAGAAGAGATTGGACAGCCATTTGTCTGAAATGATACAGGGTCTCCTACTCAATCCGAGGGTTGGACTAGAAGACCTCCAAGATCCCTTCCAGTTCTATTATTCTATTATGTTCAGGTTATGTTGAATTATGTTCCAACTATGTAGAATCTGACTGGGGTTTTTTAAGGAACTTTTCTTATATTGTCCATTGGGACTTGCTGAAAGAATTATTTCGAGAAATTGGAAAAGCAGCTTTAATCTGAACAGTAAAAATAGGATGGAATACATGTACAATTTACCCATTTAAGAAAAGCCATTTTCCCCACTAATCAAAAAAATAATGCAATCTATTTCTCTTTGACACGTATGTTATGATATTCTATAATATTGGAGCTTCTTTTTTCTATTTTGAATTTTTCATATATTGTTTAATATTTGATATGCAGCTGACATGTCTAGATGATTGATTTTTTCCATTTTTATTTGTTGTTGTTCATTATTAATTATGTTCCATTTTTTATTTTTGCTCATGGCTTGTTGTTTCTTTTTCTCTCTCTCTCTCCTAGGATTAATGATTTTTGGTGGCTATCACCATGAAATTAAAAAAAAAATTCTTAAAAGGGCTCCTCCCTCTCAAATTTGAGCATAAATCACATTCTTAAGTTGTCATCACACCAAACAATGGTTGGAGACACAATCTAATGCATCAAGAAAGTGACATTTCCATGAAATGTAGCATGTGAGAAGCACTTTTCTAAATTAATCTGAGGCAACAAAGGAACCTTAGGAATCTCCAGAAATGCATACAGATAGTCCTTCACTTACAACCACAATTGAGCCCTACATTTTTGTTGCATTTGTTAAGTGAGTTGACAATCTTTCTTGCCACTGTTGTTACATGAATCACTGCAGTTGTTAAATTTGTAACTCAGTTGTTAAGTTAATCTGATGTCAGCCTTGGAAGCCATATTTTTCACTTGGAAGCTTCAAGGCTGCCACATTCAGTGCCTGGGAATTTGGGAGGGGGGATTTCATAGAGAGGTGGAAGATTAGACTCAACAACATACTTTCTCAGAGAGTCAAGGACATGTTGCCCTGCACCTGGAGGGGAGTGACTGGAGGGATGTCTCCAATTGGGACGAAGGTTTGATTGGGCCATGTGATGGACTGATGGGTGCAGGGGATGGATCTTTGATTTCTCTTTTGGGAAGGGAAAATCCAGAACTCTGATTCAGGTTTTCCCCAGATGTGCCAATATGACAACTCTAATAAAAATAAAAAAAACTCTAATAGAATGGAACTTTGAGGAAATGTTTGTCTCGGAGTTTATTGGTTTGGAGTTGGTTAGTTGGAGCGCTGACAGAAGGGAGGGAGGGGGAGGGAGGGAGGGAGGGAGGAAGAAAGGAAGGAACATAAGGGCAGAAATGGCAACTATATTGTTGGAAGAAATATCCATCTGGTTCAGTTCCAAGTGGGGAGAAAGACACTGGAAACATGGAAGGTGATTGGAAAGATGGTTTATTATCCTCTTCCCTATTTTCCTGGTGGGGGTGTATTTGGGCTTCTCCTTCTTTTACTTTAAGGGCATTCAATTTGATAGCCATAAAATGTATCGAAAAGAATTGTGTGTGGGACAGCTGTCCTGCCCTACATAAGAGGAACAACAGACAATATCAGCAAGATACTACGCAGGCATCACATCAAGACTGCCTTCAAAATGGACAAAAAAATAGCAGCCATCCAAAGAAACCCCAAAGATAAAATTGACCTAGAAAACCAAGGTATATGTGAAATATCCCGCGCATCATGCCCTGCCATATACGTAGGACAAATCGACACAAGGATAAGTACCTGCCTTGAAGAACACAAGAATGCAATAAAAAAACTGGAACACACTTCCTCATTAGTCCAACATATGAAAGCCACAAGTCATAGCATCAACTTCAGTGGCACCAAAACCCCAGCTACTATAGAAAACCCCAGCTACAGAATCATCAGAGAAGCCATAGAAATTGATAAAAGACCTAATCGTATGAATAGAAGAGATGACTCCACCAGACTATCAAACATCTGGAAGCCTGCACTCACAAACAAAAAAAATCTCTATACCACAATCCAGGCAAGCACCTGGACACAAACAGACCCCCCCCCCAAATACCTCCAGCCCAAACACACCCCAGCCAGCTACCCAAATAAAATCTAGCTTCCTAATAAATAATTATCGGCCATTCACAAGAAACCAAGCTGCACTAAGAAACCCCAATGCACAAAACCCAATGTTGCCAACTAATCAAAAACACAGCAACTCGAAGACCAATAAAAACAGACCTAGACTCCAAGCCAATCAGGATGAGGAAAAAACCATTCAAATAAAGCAGAAAGCCAGCACCAAATTCAAACAAAAAATGGCTGCCAAGCCTGACACACACACCATTAAAAAGAACCCAGTACAGAAGCCTAAGGATGGCAGATGAGATTCTGCTGTAATGTCGCTATAATGAAAGCACAAATATTAAGACATTCTCGTAAGCACTCCAAGAAGCACAAAGCCAAAGACACAAGCCTGAAGACGGCAAATGAGATTTCATCGAAACATCGCCAGGATACTTCCAATTTTACGTGGGAGAAAACCCGAATAACCAAAGATCCACACACAAATACCTGCGAAAACCTGTATATGTATATGTATATATATGTTTTCTTAAGTTTTCGCGGGTACTTACATATATGGTATTCAGCTTTGTTCGGGTATTTTCCCACGTCATTATAGTTGTGCTTTTAAAGTTGTAGCAACGTTTCGGCAGAATCTCATCTGCCATCATCAGGCTTCTGTATTGTGTTCGTCTGTGAGTCAGACTTTTACAGTTGTTTCAGTTTTAAATTTGGGGCTAGTCTACTGCTGTGCCAGAATGGTTTTTTCTTCATCCTGATTGGTTGGGAGTCTTGGTCTGTGTTTATTGGTCTTGGAGTTTGCTGTGTTCATTCAGATTCATTTAGAGATCTAACTATCTGCCATCGGCTAGCTCAGTCTGTCACATAAAATTTGCTTGCAAGCAAACTCATAAAATTTGCTAGCAAGCAAACTCACAAAATTAACTCACAATACACCATGCATGTAAATATTGAATTTTTTATTTTTTAAAAAGAGCAACTTTTACCCAAAATGAGGCAAAGCAGGCAGACAGATTGAGTTGCTCACAGAATCATTCAGTGATCTATCTATCTGCCATTGGCTAGCTCAGTCTGCCACATAAAAGTTGCTTGCTGTGAGTCTGCACTGAACAATAGAACCTTCAATCCTAAGGGAGGTTCGGGTGTGCTTAAAAGCAGAGCTGAAGATCTAAAGACAAGCAAGAAAGCAAGAAATCCAACCATTTCCTGCTTCCTAGCTAATCTAAATCTCCCGGCTCAGCAGAACAGCTAATTGTCGGAAAAAGAAAAAATAGCAATTTGGCAGGCAAGTTTGCTGGGTAAAGAGTGAGTGGGAGGGGAGGGTTCCCACAGGCCATGTGGGCAGCACAGCCTTGTGTTTCTGAGCAGCCTGGATTAATTGCTTTGGGGGAGTGCTCTCGGGGTGAGATTTATCTGCAGCCCACCAGTGGGCCATGGCCCACCAGTTGACGACCGCTGGTTTATATTGTTTAATTAATTTCCTAGTATGGTTTTGATTGCTTATTTAGTGTGCTATGACTATCCCTCAATGTTTTATCTTAAGATGAATGTATTTTTATGTACACTAGAGCTTATGCACCAAAACCAGATTCCTTGTGTGCCCAATCATACTTGACCAATAAAAAATTCTATTCTATTCTATTCTATTCTATTCTATTCTATTCTATTCTATTCTATTCTATTCTATTCTATTCTATTCTATTTAAATTTGTAACTCAGATGTTAAGTGAATCTGATGTCAGCCTTGGAAGCCATATTTTTCACTTGGAAGCTTCAAGGCTGCCACATTCAGTGCCTAGGAATTTGGGAGGAGGGATTTCATAGAGAGGTGGTATGCTATGCTATGCCATGCCATGCCATGTCATTCTATTCTACATTCTACATTCTATTCTCTTTTCCTTGCATTCTTTCTAGATCTGAGCATCCTTTTTTGTATCATGGTGATCAGGAACAGGGTATGTCTAGTCTAATGAAAAGAAGGACTATGGGTGACATGATAGCAGTGTTCCAATATCTCAGGGGCTGCCCCAAAGAAGAGGGAATCAACCTATTCTCCAAAGCACCTGAGGGCAGGACAAGAAGCCACAGATGGAAACTAAGAGAAGCAACTAGAACTAAGGAGAAATTTCCTGACAGTTCAAACAATTAATCAGTGGAACAACTTTGCCTCCAGAAGTTGTGAATGCTCCAACACCGAAAGTTTTTAAAAAGATGTTGGATAACCATTTGTCTGAAGTGGTGTAGGGTTTCCTACCTAGGCAGGGGTTGGACTAGAAGACCTCCAAGGTCCCTTCCAACTCTGTTATTCTATTCAGGACAGGATGCAGTATTCCAAGTGTGTTCTTGTGTTCTTTTTCTGTTATGTTCTTCTTCCTTCATTCTTTTCTTACATTCAGTCTTCAAAATCCTCCTTTATCTCTGTATGCATATTGGCTTTCCCTTGGGGAAACTCCCAGCCAGAAGCCAGCTGCAAATTTATGGGTCATGGTGATGCTGTACAGCCAGGTGCATTCACCTGTGCATGTATATATACTGAGTAAATAGACAGTTTCACAAACCATTAATTAAACTCTTCCTCCCATGCAGTGAATAGAAGAGGCTTCCATCCAAATATGTGGGAAATACTTTGCATCCTGAACCGTTATCTTTAAGGTATTGACTTAGCAATCTTGCAGGCTGAACCTTAACAGCTTCTATATATGTCTCTTTTCACAGGAAGTCCAAAGGACCAGACAAAGACTGGCAGATGTTTAGGGCTTTAGGAAAAAGACATGCTGCCAAGAACTGGACTAATGTGAACAAGCTGGCATCCATTCTTATGACAAAAGACAGCCAGGAATCAGGATGCAGTTACCAAGCTGTTGAATCATAGAATTGGACTGGAAGGGTAGTGTTCTTGTCCAATCCCCTGCTCATGTCAGGACATCTTATACCATTCCAGGTGAAATGGCTGTCATATTTTTTCTTGAAAACCTCTAGCAATAAACAGAACTGAAGTTGGAATGCTGAGAACTGAAGAAGCTTTTTGGATAAGAAGGAGAAAAGAAGACCAGGAAAGTCCAGTTGCCTTTTGAAAAAAAAAACACCATGAACTGAATGACTGAGAATCTCCATAGAGATACTGTCAAGTTCGCAAAAGAACGCTCAGAGTCGGTGACTTCATTCAAGCTCTTTATTAACTAATTTCAACAAGCCCGC
>BHEV01015226.1:0-25112 GCA_004319985.1 Emydocephalus ijimae
TTGCAAGAGTCTCTCCATCAGACTTTGAAAAATCCTTGGGGCTACGCTCACTCCGAATTGGAGTCAGTTGCACTTAAAGGCACCTCGGTGCATAACGATCGTCTGTGAATCTGCGGTTGTTTTATCTACAGGCAGTTGTTGGTACGCCTGTGTTAAATCCAATTTAGCGAAGACTTTTCCACCCCCCAGGGAATGGAGAAGGTGTTGTACCACCGGTACCGGGTAAGCGTTCTGTTGAAGAGCGTGATTAAGGGTNGGTACCCGATGAGGCTGAAGGCGGATGGGGGCTACTTCAGGGTTGAGGTTGAATGATATCGGGGTCCCCTTGTACTCGCCTAGTCCATCTGCGAAAACATCCTGGAATTCCTGAACGATGGCCTCCTCCCAGTCGTCGCTTCTGGTTTGGTGAATGCCAGCTACCTCGATCCCGAGTGGGGCGAACCATTGAAGGCCCAACAAGCTAGGCCGGTCACGGTCAACGACGGTCAGTGGCAATAACGCAGTACGATTTTTGAATGATACTTGGACTTGGCTGGATCCAACGACCGGAATTCGGTTCCCCTGATAATCCTTGAGTATGATTCTTTGGGCTCTGAGGTCTTGACGCCAGACAGCAGGGATTAATTGTTTAAGAGTCTTCCAGGAAACCATTGAGAGGGACGATCCTGAATCGACTTCCATCACACAAGGCTGGTTTTCGATGGCGACCTTCACTCGGATCTTCTTTGCGTCTAGCGATGAGGCGTGACTGATTGTAATGGTTTGGTATGCCTGTTCTCTTCTCAATAAAGTGGCCGGTGTTTTGTTTCTGTAGGAGTGGTTGTTCCATTGGAGGTTCAAATATTCCCGACTCACAGGGTGATTCCCTGTGGTCTGGTGGTAGTTGTTCCCCCTCTGAAGTGGGCTGGGTCCTTGCTTGCTTCTACAGACCTTCCCGATGTGGCCTCTTTTCCCACAGAAATGGCAGAGCGCGTCGAGGAATTTGCAGTCTGATCGCGGGTGGTTTGCCCCACAACCCATGCAATGGTGCGGTAGTCTTTGATTTCACTGGTGGCGTTGGTCACATTCAGACCAGAGCCGGTTGACCTCCTCCTCATCACTTTCTGATGGCAATTCGAGGTCCTCGTGGTGGATCGCCATTATGTGTCTCTCTAGGCGAGGTGAGGTATCGCTAGCGAGATGACGGAGCAGTGCGTTGGTGCGGCGCATTCGGGCGGCCGACTTCCTGGTTGCTTCTGCTGCAGTAGCGTCCTTGATGACATCAGCAAGGTTGATGTTCCCTTTTGCCATGATCTTGCTCTGTACCGTCTGGTCATCTAATCCCAGAACTATTCGGTCTCTCAGAGCTTCTTCGAGGTCCGCGAACTCACAGAGGCCTCCCAGTTTCCAGAGATCCATGATGAAATCTGCAACGCTCTCTCCCTTCTGCTGGTCCCTCTGGTAAAATTCATGTCTTCAGACAATTGTTGGTACGGTGGGTGCATAGTGGGCCCGTAGAAGGGGCGTGAGGACGTCCCAGTCCATGGTTTTCACCTCAGCCGGTTGCGCTAGTGCCTTGGCCATCTTAAAGATGGCAGGCCCGCAATGGGTCAGGAACACTGCTCGCTTTTTCCCCATAGTGGCATCCTTCAAGTTGTTGGTCTCCAGAAACATCTGGAAGCGGTCTATGTATGAGTCCCAGTCTTCTTGTGCCGGGTCAAATGGAGCAGGTGGTATGGCACCGCTGGACATGGTTCTGTTGTCGATGTGCCTTCAGCCACGTGCTCTGTTTGGTGCTCTGTAGTGTTCAGTCAGCTCTGATGTCTCCGTATCCCACCCTCGTCGTCAGTGTTAAGTTCTGCGCATTGGTGCAAGGAACAGAGACGAGGCAGTGAACAGTGAACTTCAACTCTTTATTAATCATCGTGAACAGAGCAAAAACCTGGGGCAGCAGCAGCCCTTTTATAGGGCAGGCTGCTGACCTATTAACCAATGAGAACATGGAAGTATTAAACCCTTAAACCAATGAGAGTGGCTCGTTAACAGCCAATCAGATTCTCCAGGACGGACCAATCTGATATTGCTATTATCGGCCAATCAGAAGTGCAGGATTAGACCGCTGCTTTTTCTTTAAGCTTTGATTAACTTTAAGCGTTTTTATTCATTCATAACAACATGTAAGCACCCAGAACTTAAACACCTGATGTTCATCAAAAAATTCCACCAGATTGTAATTTTAAAATGGCAGAAAGGAAAGTAATGAAATCCATCAGGTTTAATCATTTTAACAGCCTTTAATTAAACAGAATTAAATTATATTTAGCTCTTGTAGCTACTTGGCTGTCTTAGTCTCATCCATTTCCACAGCGTTCAGTGCATTGCTGTACCTAAAAAGAAAGGGATGCACAATTTTTGAAATATTGAATGTTTTCACCAGAAAACTTTACTACCTATTTTATTCCTCACCCCATGTAGATAAAGAAGTAGTCTTAATAGAATGCAGATGAAGTCATTCACAGTTTAACGTGAAGTGATACATCTCCAACCTTTTGTTCACCTAGATCAGGTAAACTTTGGAACAGTCACTGCTTTTGCTCTTCTTCCTCCTTCTCTTCTTCCTGCTAGGAAACAAAGAAAGAGTTGTACTTCCTGTTTTATACCAGATAGTAATGATATTGTTTGTGTTTGGGTAGAGATAAGATGCTATTAGGGGTCAAATACTGCATATTCCATAATATTCCTTAGCAACTATAACTACCACCACCACAAGAGGAGGACTGATGCGCAAATATCCTAGCTCTTTATGAAAGACAAACCCCATCCTAACCCTAGCAGATAACAGAAAATCAGAGTTGGAAGGGACCTTGTAGGTCATCTAGTCCAACCCCCTGCCCAAGCAGGAAACCCTACACCATTTCTGACTGATGAGAGTCCAATCTTTTCTTGACCCTGATTCCAATCAGGTATTTCTTATCACAAACAGACCCAAACACCTTCTCCCTTTTTTATGAAAAACTGTGTATGGAAATCCCCCCCCCCTTTTTTTTTTTTGCAAATTACAAAAAACTCCTTTCTTGAGTGACTTTAGTGGTTTTCAGCCAGGTGGAAATTCAACATGGGAGATTTTTCTTCTAGGAGACCTGCTTACAATCTTGAAGTCACAGCATTGACTGAAATTTTCTTTCAACTTTATTCCACCTGTCAGTGCTTGTTTGTATTTCAGAGGAGCCTATTAAAAGAAAGTTAACTTGGCAAATTACCCATTTTCTTGTTTTCATGTCTTTTAGTATCAAGAGGGGTTTGAAACTATACTTTTCTTTTTTCTTTTTGTCAGAATGATTACTGGATTGTGTACAAAAGGTTATAACCCTTTTTGTTTATGAACAGGAAAGGGTTTAATTGTTGATTTTATATGTCTTTAAACTCTAGGCAAATATAGCTATGTGGCATATGGAAAGGAGAAGAACATCAAGGAAGATTTATACATAACAGTACTATTTACACTCACACTGTGCCCTCTATGTTTTCTTTTCTTTTTTCTGTCTAACAATAAAGGAGATAGAGAACAATACTAGAATTTAGAAATATAGGCATTCCATTTTTGTTAACTCTGACAAAAAGGACTGAACATTTAAAAATGCACATATTTTTTACTAAATTCATGTGAGATTATTAAAATGTTTTAAACTATGAATCTATAACAATAAAATATAAAACTCCTTTATTTCTATGAAACTAATCTCCAACTGTATGCTTAGTCATGTGAATCTGATCCATTTTATCTCCTACCACGCAGAAAAAGATTCTTCATAGAATAGATTTTCCATTTTGGAACATATATTAAAAATGTGTGATCACATGGACATCCCAAGGAGGCCCTCTCCCTTTTTGGATGAAGCACTTTTGTAATTAAAAAGGTGGCGGGGGGGGGGGGAGGAAGTAAAAAAACCACATAGACCTCCAATCATTTTTTATATTTTTCTAAAGTAAGATTTTTCTTGAAAGTAAAAAAAGTTGTATTTGATGCTTATTAGCATTCTTCCTGATATTGATCTTCTGAAATGAAAGGGAGGGGGGATTAACCCAAGCAGGATTTGTAACCATGGACTCTGGAACCTGCTAGGAGTCCAGACTATGGAGTCCTGGAATTGGTGAAAAAAATGATGGTTGCATATCAACATCTGAATGTTCACAAGTTCACAAAATGATACCCATAATGGGCACCTTAGATAGCTAAAAACTGAAATCCTAGAAATATATCTGAAAATATCTGAAAAAGCAAATTTCATTGAATTTAGTGGATTGAATACAGAATTTGTCTCCCAGTAAAGAGTAAATTATCTTCACTTATTTCCAAATCAGTTGAAAACAAATTATATCATGGTGCCATTATTGTGCCCAAAAAACATAATATAAAAGTCCCATTCCCTTTAAAGAACATATTTATGCAAGAGGTATATTGATATTTGTAAATATAATCCTTAATTTATCATTGCAATGTCTGGTAAACTCAGCAAAAAATTATCTTAATGAAGAAAAAAGGTTTTAGCTAACATTATTTAGCTAAGCATGTACACAAATATATACTCTGAAAAATCAAAATGTAATTTTAAAAGCCCTGTGCTTATTGTATTTGACAACTAAATTTGGAAATAAAGAGTTGAAGTTAGATTATTTTCACTGGCATAAACCTTTGAAAATCTGTTAATGACAAAATAGAGTAAATGATAAGATTTTTCCAGCAAAAATAGAAAATTGTCCAACCTCTTCTCAGAAAAGTACACTGCAAAAACGAATATGCCAAAGTAAACGAGGGATCATTTCAAAATATCCTTCATTTGAAATTCATTTTTGTTTTGAAATTTTTAAAAAATTAACCATTTTATTACTCCCAGTTTTCACATCTAGAGAATGTTAAAGAAACTGTTGTTCATTTTAATTATCTTAATATTGTATAAATAATAAGTAATAATACTTAATATTAAAATTTATATTTAGATATATTTTTGAAATGACTTATTTCCAACATTTATGAAGTTACTTTGAAAGCTTTTATTTTAAATGTTTCCCTAAATAACCTTTTGTGTATCTCTTAAAGAATACATGGCATGAATTATTTGCACAATATTGGAAAGACATAAATTTAAAGATAGATCCATTATTAGCAGAGTACTTCAGAAACAGGTAACACCCAAAGAAGATTTAGGCCAGAACTGAATTTATCCAGTTCGTTATCAACTTAATTTTTTTCACAAATAGAATCTTAAATTACATCATATTTAAATAACTGGTTATTATAGTAAAAAATTATTCTACATAAAGTACAATGTTTAGAATCAGAGAATTGGGAAATAAAACTAAAAATAAGTTAAAAACAATTCCTTTATTTTCAAGATGTTATTTTATCTCTGACATTAAAAAGCATATGAAAAAAATGTCAAATTCTTACAATGCCAATGTTAAACTTATAAACTGAAACCTTTCAGAGGGAAACACTGGATTCATTCTTGGAAGAAAAACTCTAATCACATTTCTAAACAACAGGGTTACTTTAGGTATAATTCTTTATTGAAAACTGACCTTTTGCTAGATAGTATTTTCAAGTATCCCGTTTCTACTTCTTACATGTGATTTATATCTTTATTTTCTAAAAGTGTTAACTGTAAATCTGTTTGCAACAGTGAGTTTAGAAGTAGGACAATAAGTCTAAATAGGCATTCCCTGAATAAATCTTCACAAGACAACAATTCAACTTCTTAAGGAAAGCTGAATCAGCTTCCGTCTGAATAGAAACTATATTCCTTGCAATTTATGTTTCTGAGGGAATATTAAGCTTCCTTTAATATATTTGTCCCTTTTTTAAAAAGCCAATGAAGCTTCTTTACTTCCAAGGAATGTAATGATTTATAACTTTGGCTACAGATAATAAAAACTGAACTATTTATGACAATTTATCATTTTTGAATTATTAATAAACTTTTAAATGAAATTTACTAGGTTGGCAACTTATTTCTCATCATCCAGAAATGTTCCTTCTTCACTGTTTCATGGTGTTTTGAAAGTTAGCTTCCACGTTATATAATCTGTATTGTTCTTAATCATAATAGTATATTTCTCATGCATTTTAGTGTGTGTATGTTTTACACACCTACACAGTCAGTATTTCTAAATAAATAATACAGTCCCAATATTATTTTTATGCAATAAAAATATGTGCGTTAAAACCAAAACAAATTAGAGTTCAGACCTTTCATACTTATTCTAATAAACTTATTTATACTTATTCTAATATATATTTAGTAACGTATTTTACATCTAACAATATAATGCACCCCCTCCCTAGCTCTTCCAAATAATTATCCCTTCCCAATAGATTTGACCCTGGAAACAAAAAAGGCAGAAATCAACTAGTAATTTGGATAGTTAGCAAATTATTTAAAAGTAGTGCCTCCTTCCTTAATGAGTGACACTATTAACAAATTTTCCCCCTGACTGCAGACCCTGTTCAAATACCTTGGACACCTTGTTAGCACAGAATGAGCTGTTCAATCAAGAAACTGGGAACTGGAAGTACCATGGCACAGTGTCTGAGTGGTGATTACAAGGGCAGGAGTGAGAATGCCAAAGTAACAGTCTTTGACGCTGCAGGAAACTGAGCAACCTTGAAGTCTACATTTGTAAATCAGCCTGTATGATTATAGAAGTCACAAGCAAAGAGAATGCAGGGAACAATTATTTGCAGCATTCTTTCAATGTTTTAATTTCCTCCCAAACATGAAAGGAGTGCTGCTAAAAACCGCTGCACTTTTACAAATGTTGTCCCTGGTGTAGTCATTTCACAGGGGTAATTTTAAGTCACTCTGGAATAGAAAATGCAACAAAGAATAATTGTTTTCAGAAGATGAAACTGCTTTCTATGCAATGGGACTTCATCTTGATTGGTCAATTTTTATTCATAAAATAATATTGATTCCTCTTTTTAAAAGCTTATTCTTCTTAACTTTCCCAACATATTAGAGAAAAGGCTATTTTAATGCACCCAGTTAAGGTTCCTGGTGATATGTAAATTCATTGGGAATTATTACACAAGAAAATTCAAAGTTGTGCAAGAAACTTTTTTTGCATTTTTATGTAAGAAATATTTTATTAACCAGTTCTTAAACTTCCTAAACAAAATCCAGTTTTGAAAAGACTTATTCTGAGATATAAATGCAACTTTAATTAACTACAAAATATGTTAACTTTCTGTGTAAAATACAGAAAATGACTTTTGTAACTGCTTTAATTTAAAAAAAGAGAATACAGCAAAATAATACTCATTTAAACATTAAACTGAGTAATATGGAAATTAATGAATGCAAATCTTTCTAATTCTCCAAAATACTGTCATCTTTAAATATTAAAGCTAGTAGCTAAAGCTTAACAATCCCTTAAAAATTACATATTTTATAAAGTAATAATGAAATTACTATAAATTTTATTTCTGCATTTATAACTCAGATATGGAATAATTTATTCCACTGTTTTTAAATATCCTTAAAACAATATTCCTTCTGTCATGGTATTTTTTAAATAAATTATCAAATTATATAATTGTTTCAACATATTATATATTGCATAATGGTCTGCGTACAAGTGTAAAGTATAAGTATTGAAAAAAACTGTTGTCTTTTAGTTCAGTTGCTCGCCTAGGGAAAGAATGACAAAGTAACCTTTAATTTTGTATTCTTCTGATTCAACAGATAAGAATGTTTAGTAACAAAGCATGATGTTTTTATCATAAACATCTTGATAAATCACCACTTTTCCTCCAATATTCACATAGGTTTCCTCTTTTGTTTTATAAAAGATATGCCTAAAGCACATCAATGTTGCAGAGGATTAGTGCAATGTTAATCAACCATGTATACAATTATTAGAAGATAAATAATAAAGGGCTTTTTAAATAAGTAATAACATTTATGAATTCTAAACTAAAAGCAGAACAGAAACTTTACAGTGTGTGTGTGTATATTATATATGTATTACATATATATTACATATATATTACATATTGCATATATCCATATATATTGCATACATTATATTCAATTATAAGCAAATATTTCATTATTAAACTTAGCAATATGAGTTAAGTATCTGGTGGTTTGTATCTTGTGTGACAAATTGTTTGATGAGTAAAGCAAAGTAAAGGAGGCATATAAGACTATAATTCCACATATCTATTAATTTTATATTTTAGCATCTCAAGAGCCCAAAAGAAAACCAACAGTGGATAGAAATAGATTTTAAAATACCTTTCTTTGAACTGAGTTGTCTGTTTAATTTTTTTTAAGCTTTTTCAAATCTAGAGGGCGCTATTGTTCATTAATTTCACATCTCAGTCTACATAAGAGAATGAAATTTCAATAGCTTGATGTTTATATTTTAAAAGTTTCCATATATGAGCAACACAAACATTTCAAATTTCTCTTTTATTTGAAGGCATTATGAAGGTAGGTTTTTTAGTCTCACAAAACTGCTGCTAGGTTACAAACAATCGATGTCAGAGTTAAATGTCAATGTTTCCATATAAAGCTCACTTGGCAGAGATCGATAACTCAGCTTTTAATTTTTTGTACTCCAAAAGTTTCAAAGGCAAGAATTTCATTTTGACAGCTATAGCATAAAATATACTTATATAAAAAGAAAAACAAGTTTAGAGCTGTTTTTTTTTTAAGTTACTGATATGTGATTTTGCACAAATTTACACTATTCAAGATTAGTTTTTTTAACTGACTGCTTAGCTTCTAAGTACATAGATAAATTGTGTTTCAGGCACCTCAAGTTTACATTGCCAGTGTTATAAGCAGTTTTCATTACTGTAAGGGTTCCAATCCTGCAATATAATGTTTCTCTTTAAAATAAACTCCATTAACAGTACTTTAATCTTCTAATTAATACATATACCACAAACACATACATATACACACACACACACACACACACAAGCCATTGCTGTGATGACAATGATGCATGTCAACATTCAAATCATCCAAAAAGAACCTGCTAATTCATAATTATTATCACAGGTGCCTTTCTAAGGGAGAAAATATCCTTTTAGAATTTCATTTATTTATTATTATCCCGGTTGTTTGTCAATTGATACAGTTTGATAAACTCTGTAGTTCTTAAAATAATATAGTATTAGATGTGTGTTACACAGATTTTGATCCAATAGATTGCTGTCTGATTTTCTGATCAATAATACCACCAATACACAAACATGGCTACATATTCAGACACATGGAATTTTTACTGCTTCAACTACACCAATAAACAGTCTTCAACTTTTTCTTATAGGATCAGATTCAACAAAGAAGAATATGAATTTTCACATTAAAGCTTAGATAATGAAATTATTATTATGAAATGTGCATCTAGTAAGAAAAGCCAATTACTGTAATGATAATTTCCTGTCAGTACACATGCACTATATATTGTTTGTGTTTAGTTGTGACTTATCTTTCTACTAAAAACTCTTAGTTAAAACTAAGAAAATAAGAAAACTTTGAAACAATCTCACAGTTAAATGTTGGTTATTTTTGTCAAAAGTGTAAGAAATTTCCATAGCTGAAAAATAAATAAGATACAAATACAAGAAATATTATTTTTAAAAAGCAAAATAAAATCTGATTTTATTTATTGATTACACTTGTTTTTCTCTTCTCTGGAAGCTTCAAAATGTAACAGGATATTATCATCTCTTTTTCTTACTGTTTTATTTAAATCAATAAATATGAATATAGTTGAAGGTTTCATTCCTACCTGCTCCTCATATCGTGTTTCTCATTTTTTCACAAAAATTATCAAAAAATTGAAATACTTCTATAGATTTTCCATTTGATCAACTCAGTCTTATGAATTCCATATACTTTATAAAGTTGCTTCACTCTGGCTTAATAAAAGGAAGGAGTGGAGAGAGGGAGAGAGGGAGAGGAAGGAAGAAAGGAAATATGCACACATAAATCCATGGAGCGCATGATTGTTAGATGAAATGTAATTTTTAAGTATACATACACATACAGAGAGAGAGAGAGAGAGAGAGTTTAAAAATTGGACAGAATTTACCATAGTTGTTCTCTATGTGCCTTTGTTTCTTTTCAACATTAACTTAGCATGGTAAAAAATGCATTTACCCAGCTCATTTATAAGTTTTTTTTCCTTTAAACTGAAAAAAGAATAGAACAGTAACAGTTGCATTTCATTTCAAGTCTTTTTGAAGCAAGTAACCCTGAGTTCAGCTGATTTGGATGCTGACATGTATCTGGCCCCTGTCTTGATGTCAAATCAGTGCCATCAAAACAATGGTTCATATTACAGGAAAATCTTGTGCAAATGAGCTATAATGGAAGTGAATGGCAATCTCCTAAGACTGTGCAGCAGGATTCGCCTTTGATCTGAAATACTGTTAATCTTTCTCAAACATAACACTGAGTACAGTTGGCAAATCCTGTAAGAGAGAGGTCTCATATAATTCAACCCTCAGAAATGAGAGTGGTTAGGTGCCAATCAAGAGTTTCATATTAGCTATACAATTCTCTGCTTCTCTTCTTCTTGCCCCCTCTCCTCAGTTTATAACAAGGATGTCTGGGTCAAATTGGACTTTTTTGCAATTAAGTTAAATGAAACATTTAATACATTGAATGTATTTCTGGTTGCATAAAAATAGTATTTACTCACAGACACATTTAATCTAAATGCTTCTAAAATGTACAATATTAGGATTGGCCCTTCAAACATGTTTTAAATGGCATTCATTTTGTTAAGATTCTAATGAGACTGTAATTTTATTGTGAACATAGAATGGAAAACAACCCAAATCACATGTTATTTTCATGGTCGGGGCAAGTATGCTAAAGGAGTTTATACTTCATGAATAATGCACCAAGTTCTTGAGGGCTACATCATGTCTCAAGTAAAATGGTAAAGATTATAAAACCTCCCCTTAAATTGTTTTACAGTCAAATCAGATCATTCTTGTGTATAGCCAAATAGGTCCAGTGTGTGCTTGTGGACAGATGCAAAGAGGGTGAATCATATTGATTCAGTGCTGGTTGGAAATATGTCTATTTCAGTTGTGTGCTGCTTTTGAAGTTCTGCCTAAAAATCAACCCCAGGCTTCAAAGAGAGAGGATTATAGCCTTTATTCAGCAATTAATATGGCTGAAACTCAGAATGTCAGAACCTGACAGCCGTTCAGGCCAAGCAGTAGCTTGGTAGGGGTGCAGTCCTCCAGAAGAACTGCAATTTACAATAAAATCAGTGCATCTATGGATTTAAATATTTTGGGAGGTGAGAGGGAGAGGAAAGAACATACTATTTCTAAAGTTTAACGACCTGTCTCTATTTTGACATAAAGGGGAGGAAAAAAGATGGTGGTGTCTCTTGACCTTTAACCCACCATCTCCACCTAGATCATTTTAATCTCCCACCAACTGTTAAACAGAAAGACAGCTATTAAAGGGAAAACTATTCCCTTTGCCTTCCTACATAGATCAAATGACAACCTTCCCAAGAATCTCCTCTCTGTGAGAGCCCAAGGGTTCAAAAATGGTCATAGTATCAAGCAAGCGAAAAGGATGCTGCAGCAGCAGCAGCAGCAACAACAACAACGACGAAGCCAAAAACATTTTAGACACATTTTAATACAGATAAGACCAACATTTTACAACCTGATCCTAGTTTTGACTAAAATATTCAAGAATGATTTACACAGGGGGGACAAGGAATGCATCTTGGCCTATGCTTAATGTTGGTCTGACCACTAAAATTGCTTGTTGAAATTGCTTTCCATCATTTATGAAAAACCAAGTGTGTCACACATATCTAGCTTCATAAATTTCAAGTGTTAAAAGAAATAAGTATGCCTGTAGAAATGCCCATTAAATTTGAATAGATTATGATCTAGTTTTGCTCCTAAGAAGAAAAACTGAATGGAATAGGAATATAAGAAGATGCCTTACACTGTCTCTAGCCAATTCAGCCCAGTAATTCACAATGCTAACCGAAATGTCAGGTAAAACAGCTTTTCCAGACCTACTTTGAACTGCCAGGAATTGAACCTGGAATTTCATCATGCAAAACACAGCCTTTTCATTTAAAAGTGATCTTCCTTTCCCCATTGTTTTAATCAAAGAGTTTAGCTTGCAATTGTATTTTGTGTTTTAGTGATCATAAATAATGGACAAGAATAATAAAAGTGAAATTGGTTGTTTGCATCTACTAGCATCAGCCTGTCAGAAGACATTCCTAAGCAAGTGATGGTTAGGTATGGGACTTTATTCAACAGATTGTATTTTGTATAGTATTTTTGAAAGTATTCTGGTTATAAGAGTAAAATTATAAACAGATAAATTGTGCTCATTTCCTTGGGTTCTAATACTTTAGTACAGTTATGCAAAGAATTATATTTTGTGATCTCCACTGATTATACTAAAATTATGAGACTTATTATACTCAAAAATATTTCTGTGGAAATAAATATGCTATTAGAAAATATTGAATTGGATGTATAAAAATGTGTCAAAATTCCCTTTAGCTTGTGGTAAAACAAGTATTATTAACTTAAATATTGCCCTGTGATTAATGTATGTCCTTAAGGGTATTCCTATTTTAATACCAAATAAATATTTCTTTCAGGTTACCTAAGAAATATATTAGGAATGATAGACCATCAATGTTTTATTTAACTAACTGAGATTATTATATGAGGAAGGTGATTTTAATCTATCTGATTTGCAAATATTATCTTTTATCAATCAACACAATGTGGAATGAAAATGTAGGGGAATATTTTATCCATAGGGTATTTTGGAAAGTCATCGTTCATTTCCATTGTGGTTGTGGCAATAAATATATAGAAAAGTTCTTATTTCCACAAATTCAGGCAGGAAATCTTTGGACCAAATTTGGCCATCTGTAGGCTACTGATAAGAATAATTGGAAATAGGTAGTAAAACATTCAACTGGAACTGTCATGGAAGTTTTGCCAAAGAAAGGAACACAGTGCTGTGGTAAAATGACCAGACTTTATTCATGATTCGTGCATGCTTGTGAGAAAGAGAGAACCTGAACAATAGAAAGACAGAGATTTTTATGCCTTTGGGTGTTGAGGGGCAGGAACTGATTCATGGACTCCTTGTGAGCAAGTGAGATAAGTGTTTAAACAAAGGAAAATATATTTTTCTATTGGGAAGCAAAGCTGCCAAGAATTCCATTGTGAAGAGAATTGAATGTTGAGACAATAAAACATGTGCCGTTGTTTAGGATAGCAGTAGCACTTAGACTTATATACCACTTCACAGTATCTTACAGCCTTCTCTAAGTAGTTTACAGAATCAGCAGATTGCTCTCAACAATCTGGGTCCTCATTTTACTGACCTTGGAAGGATGGAAGACTGAGTCACCTTGAGCCACTCAGAATCAAACTCCTGGAATGAACAATGAGTTAGCAGCAATATTGCATTCTAGCCACTGTGTCACCGCAGGATGAAATATCTGTGATTTCTCACTTCCTGTTTACTAGATGAACTTTTTTTAGATGAGGGCTTTTCATTATTTTCCTTGCAATGGGATTAAAAGGCTATCTTGGCCACAGAAAAAAAAATAGCCATGTTTGGCTTATGCATTGGTTTATGGCTGGTCCAGTTTATGTATTTAAGGGGAAAGGAGGAGCAGAGGGAAATGGGAAAAGAATTTGCAAAAGGACAAGCAGAGGGGAGAGAGGACAGGTAGGAGTGGCAAAGAAAAAAATAGGGGGGAGTTCAGAGAAGACTTTGCAGCTTTATTTTATTATTTTAATTTTTCCACCACAGGAAAGCTTGGGTTAAAGTGTTGATTGATGATTTTATGCTTTTAATGATTAAACCAATCATTATGTAATGGCCTTTCTTATGTCTTTGAATTGGATTTGGTCTTTCTGATTCACAGAACTGGCAATGGCAATATTTTCAACTTGAGCTTGTTTTAATGATTCAATATGAACCAGACCCTTTGATCATTTCAAAGGTATCAAAGATGGACTCATATGATAGAATTCATGGCAGGAGTAAAAAATAGAGATTTAACATATATCTATTGAAAGCACATAAATATTTCCAAAGTGGACATTTCAAGAGAGCAAATAAGGAATAAAGAACTGGAAACATCAGTCTCATCAGGGTCTTCATGTCCTTAAAAAGTTTAAATGGTATCCACAGATTTGAGTGTAAACTTGATTTATCAGAAAATGTATTTAAAATATTTTGGATTCCCCTTAAAAAGGTGTTTGAAAAGACACATATCAGACTTTCATTGTTGGAGGGATACAAATTTGAGGATTGGTTTATCCATATGATAGAATCTTTGACACTTTGATGTTGAATTATATACCAAATACTGACTCTTTATCAGGAACTGTCATTCCACTGTCATACTGAGCATTATGGCAAGAGAAAGAGAGAGAAAAGAGAGGAGGAGGCAAGAGAGAGAGAATATGGTAAAGTGGCATTATTACATTATTAAAGAATGGTTTTTAGAAATGTGCATTATATATACCCATCTTGTAAAACTCTGAATAAATTGTTATGTATATAGAAAAGAGGGGATCAAATCATACAAGCAGTTTAAGAGATAAGTTTTAATTAAATATAAAATTTAAAATAATTAAAGATAATTAAAATTTAAAAACAAATGATAGGTTTTATTTTACATAAATATCTTTGAAATCAAGAAAAATTTTGATGGATATATTCAGATCCGAAGGAATGTAAGTATGCTTGCATAAAACAAAAATTCTGGTAAAGTAATTCCAGAAGATTAAAAAATACTAATGTGTTGGACATGTCCTAAGGTGACAGATAAAGCAGAAAAATAGACCAAGCAGACATTATTTTGCATGAACTTAGTAGTTTCTTCTTTGCAAGATCTTATTTGAAACTGAGGCATATTCAATTGTTTTCCAGATCTAATGCCGCATCTAAAATCTTATCTGTTATTATATGGTTAATTTTGCTCTTTTACAATAATTCCATATCAATAATAATAGTTTGAACTCTATTGTGCAGTATTTAGAAGGAATATGTCTATCTTCTGATGAAGCCATTGAACCTAACTGATCTATGAGCGAGGAAAGCAGACTGGTATCTCCACTGATGTTGAAGACTTGGTCTAGGAAACCCATTTGGTTTGAGGAACCCAATCCCCAGAATTATTAATGAGAAATTTCCCTGAATTGCCTTAGAAAAATGATATTTGAGTAGTTCATTTTCATCAAAGATGGCCAAGGACTAGTATTAGAGTTTCCTTGTTCTTTCCATTCCCTATCTAATGTTCCTCTGTGACATGATAATTCTATTTATCGGTACATTTATATTCCATTATTCTTATTTATTTCTGGGAAAGTTACTATACCCACACAACACACACAACATTATTCAGACTAAAATGCCACCCAAATGCCATCATTATGAGATGGGTGGCAAATAAATAAATAAATAAATAAATGCATTCAATCATCCAACCAATCAATAATCAATCAATTGCTGAGATAAACAGGTACTGTGGCTTTAAGCTCCCTTTTAAGAATATAATTAGTAGGAAATTGCTGCAATAAAATGAATTTATTACCAAGATGGTTGTATTTATTCCAAACAATTCCTATAAAACTTAACAAAAAAATTTGGGGAGAATTAAATAAGATAACAACTAAATTTATATGGGCTGGAAAAATATGGAGAATAGGCAAATGCTATTGCAGTATAACAGAAGTAGAAGTGGCTTCGGATTACCTGATTGGGAATCCTACTACCATGCAGCAGCACTGGTGTAGATCAAAGAATGGATATCCTTAAATAACAAAAGAATATTAATATTGGAAGGGCATGATCTGCAAATAGGGTGGCACAATGTCTTGTGGAGAAAAAAAAGTAAACCATATTCACACTTTCAAAATCATCAAATTGGAGGTGTGTTATTACAAATTTGGGAAAAAATAAAAATAAAACATTATATCAAAATCCCAGGATGGTTATCAACAATGGAAGCTACGATATATCCAAATATATTAGATAAAACTAAAATGATAAGATACAGTCAATTACTAGATAATCAAGGTAGATTAAAAATGAACCAAGAACTGAGAGAGGAGGGAATAGCGATAGATTGTTGGCTTTACTTGCAGTTGCAAGCAAGATATAAAAAGGATACAGAAGAATTTGGCATAGATAAAACACCTCAACAAACTGACAAAATTTTATTAGGGTCAGAAGAAAAAATTATCACTAAAATGTATAATTATTTACTTAAATTTGATAGGAAGGAGGAAATTGTCAAAGGAACAATGATAGTTGAAGCCAAGATGGTGCCGATGATGTCTGCCTCAGTGAAATGCTCTCTAATGGTTTCTTTATTCCTTATTATTATCTGCAATTCAGTATGGATTTCATGCTCACGAGACCATCTGCTAAGAATTAGGCAATGTTTCCTTAAGGAGCAGCTTTCTTATTCCCCACTCCCACCTGTCTTTGCAAATGCAGAGGAGATTCTAACCAATTCCCTGGTGCTATGGATTACAACAAAGAAAGCAAAGAAGCGACCATGCCAGAAGAGGAGACGAGGTAAACAAGCGGGAATTTTAGACAGACTAAGGAATAGGGGGGAAAAAAACTCCTCTCCCTTCAATCTTTCTGACTAATTTATGCTTACTGGCTAACAAGATGGATGAAATTCATCTCTCAAATAGATGGAATTCTGATTTTCATAATTCAGCTGTTCTTTGTTTTACTGAAACCTGGCTTAATCCACAAATTCATGGGGACAACACCATATACATCCCAGGATTTCAGACATTTAGATCAGACAGAATTGAAGAGACATCAAGTAAAACAAAGGGTATAGGATTATCTGTATATATCAACAACAGCTGGTCTCAGGATATAACTATAATATATAAGTTTTGTGATGAAAACTTTACACATCAACTGCAAGCCATTTTACTCTCCATTTGAGTTCTCCTCATTTCTCCTAATAGCTGTGTATGTTCCTCCACAAGCCTGTGTAACCAAGGCATTACGAACTCTTCCTGATCAAATTATGGAGGCTGAAGCCAAACACCCAGGTTCCCTTCCCATCATTTTAGGAGATTTCAATCAAGTAAATTTAAGGAAAAAGCTCCCAAAATATTTCCAGCATGTAAATTGTCCCACCAAAGGCAAAAATACTTTAGATGCACAACAAAAAAAGATGCTTATTGGTCTTTACCAAGAGCAGCTGTGGCACACTCTGACCACTGCATGATTCACCTTGTACCTGCCTACAGACAAAGACTTAAAACCATTAAACCAACAATTAAATCAATGAAGACTTGGTTGGATGAGGCAAAGCTGCAACTCCAGGCCTGCCTTGATTGCACTGATTGAAATGTTTTTGAAGGTGCCTCTGCAAACCTAGATAAGCTCACAGATACTGACTATCATTAAGTGTTGTACATTATGATTCTTGATTCTTAATGAATGTACCTTTTCTTTATGTATACTGAGAATATTTATACCAAGACAAATTATTTGTGTGTCCAATCACACTTGGCCAATAAAGTATTCTAGTCTAGTATAGTCTAGTATGGGTGAAAATTTTAGGATATAATATACAATTAGAAGATTGGAAAAATTATAGACTAAAAATTATAAATTGACCATGGCTGCCATGTATTAGGGGAACCCTTATAAAATGTTTTATCATTGGCACCTAGCTGCAGCAAGATTGGCAAAAAATTATCCAGATATGAACCCTGAATTCTGGAAGTGTAAAAATAAACAAGGTACCTTCTTCCACATGTGCTGGTCCTGCCCTAAAGCAAAAAAATACTGGAATAAAATTAGAACATGGTTACAAGAAATTACTGGATCTCAAATAAAATGTAAACCTGAAATGTTTCTGCTAGGGATAATTAGACGAATATTTAAAAAAGAAGTTGAATGCCACACATTCTAACAGCAACAAGAATAACCTATGCTCATAGTTGGAAACTAGATAGCATCCCTACAGATAGTTTGATTATAAAGAAAATTATGGACTGCACAGAAATGGTGAAACTCAAGTTCGAATTACAAGAAAGGGAAGAGAAGGAATACTATACAGTCTGGAAAAAATGCTACAATTGATTGGATGATAGGATAGCAAGAATAAAAAATATTTTATTTTTAAAAAAGAGCATAATGTGGAATACTACTTCATCTTCAACACCAGCTCATTTCCCAATAAATATCCCATGACATTAAAAAAATCAGAATTTATTGTGAATAATATGGTGAAACTTGAAAAATGTCACATAACAAAGACCTAAGAATCTGGAAAAGACTATATGGAAATAATGGCTTGACACTCATGATTTAATTAAGGCATCTGTCAGAAGCCTGAAACAGTGCTGTAGGTAATGCGGACCTAATTTAGTGTTACCAAATATAATATTATTTGTGCACCATGTTCTGGACAAACTGCTATTTTTGGATTTTCTTCAAGATGTTAGGAGGACCACTTCTATTTTACGACTCTACTATATTCGACAGCACAGTATCAGCAGTAGAGTCCTTCAAGTTTTGGGGTTCTGTAATCTCTCAAGATCTGAAATGGACATCCTATAACTTTATGGTTTGGAAAAGGTACAGATTCCAAAGGATAGTTAAGACTGAAGAAATAACTATTACAACCAGTCTGCTTTCCATAGAAGACCTATTCATTGCACGGGTCATATCTTGAACATAAACTATTTCAACTCCTTCTCTTGGGGCTGTGCATATGAGGACACAGCATGCCAAAATAGCTAGAGATAGCAGGGGTGGGATTCTACCAGTTTGCACCTATTCGCTAGAACCTGTTATTAACATTCTAAGCAGTTTGGAGAACTGGTTGTTAGAAGAAATTACTGGCCTAATCCTGTAAGGAAGGCAGGAAGGAAACATTCTAGTGTTGCTTACAGAAACTGCCTCTGCGTTAAACCTTATTACATTCTTGGCAGAACTAGACTTCCTGTCTCAGGAACTTCTCTGGAGTTTTTCCCCTCCTTTGCTGGTACTTTGCTTGTGATCATTCAAAGTTATAATGGCACTGAAAAAAATGACTTATGATCATTTTTCACACTTACAACTGTTGCAGAATGCCCACAGTCATGAGAGGCAAGCGAGGAGATGCATGCCTCAATGTGAGTGATATTGAGTTGGCCACACCCACCCAAGCCATGTCCACACAGTCACATGACCACCAAGCCACACCCACCACCTAAGCCATGCCCACAGAACCAGTTGTTAAAAAATTTGAAAACCACCCCTGAGAGACAGGGACATTTTTTTTCCGTCATGTCATCATTGCTGAGCATTTAATTTTGTCTAAGCTGTCTAATGTCTATTAACCCATTTATCTAACTCTATTAACCCTTATTATATATTTTTACTCTACTCTTTATTGGTATTATTATTGCATATACACTGCTTCTGGACCAGAGATAAATTCCTTGTTTGTCTAATCACACTTGGATAAATAAAGAACCCAATTCAACCCAATCCAGTTTAATTCCACTCAGAGCTACCCTAGAATGGATGGATTTTAGATGAATACTTGAAAGATGAGACTCTTTTTTTCTATTATTCCGTAAGGGACTTCAGGCTGAATAAACAGGTATAAATATGTACAACTTATTATTATGGTTCATCATATAGTCAGCCAGTTGTTCAGACTGAATTTGGCATTTTTATTTATCTATTGAGTCCTTCCCAAGGACCTGAGGTAGGCAGATATTATTGTTAGTTAGTGCTAAGTATATCATCACAAGATATAAACTGTTCCAAGTAAAACTGTCTTTTATAATTGATTTATAGTGATTTCATTAGATAAGGGTCCAAATACCTAGAAGATCATTAGACATCCACAAAAAAATGGTATGCATTTTTTTATTTCCATCCTATGGTTATCTAGATTTTTGCAGCCCAAATCAGCCTTAAAGACAAAGAAACAAATGCACAACAGAGATAAACATTGTTATTTTTTTCTAAAAAGCTCTATAGACACAGACATGATGAAGAGATAAAACACAGTATTTTTGAATAGAAAAAACAGGTACATTTTCTAGTTGACATTTCCTAATATTATCAGAAAGTTGCTCTAAGGTAAGAAAATAATTCCAATCTACAATTGTATTAATATTATATGTAAAACATTAGGATGGTTAAATTATATTATAGCTACTCTGGAAACTGAATTATGCTGTGAATTAATGAAAGTAAATTTCTCTAAGTAAATCTCCACCAACTGTTTACCAAAACTTATTCTAGAACTAAAGTATGATTGTCAAATAGTTAGAAAACTCCAAAAGTTGGTTTGTGAGCCGCATTTACCTTTTTTCATTGCATTTTGATGAACGAATCTTTAATGTGCAGCCTCTTTGCCATTACAAGCTGCTCCAGGGCAATGATCTATCAAGTTCTGACTGTATCAAACTGTTTGTGCTGTATTCAGCATCTAACACTGCTGCACAATCAGACAAGAAACAATAATTTTCAATTAAGAAACCTAGAGAAGATTTGGGGACTTGATTTATGACGCATGACTAATTACCAAATAGCTACTCTAATGGAAATTAAGCTCCTGGTTTCTACAAAGATTTAACTTTTTATTTGGTTGATTGGTAGTTGTATATTTTAGGGGTTGGATTTTCTCCTTTTCAGATATGACACAAATATACTTCACTGAAAAATTGTTATAATGAAAATACAATACTGTGCCATAAGTTATTAATAAACAACATATAATTCTTCTTGTATATTCAGGGAGTATATCAACCAACACATACACATATACATACACATATATACACATGAATATTCTTCTAAACAAAGGTCCCATTATTCAGGGTTTTTTTTTTCTCAAGACCAAACTATGGGCATTTTATTTCACTTTCCCTACTGCAAGTAAGCTGGTTAGGAAAGAAACTTGGAGTAATCAACTTTTCATTTTGTCACTTCCTCAATCTGAAATGTTTTCTCCAAGCTCCTCTACAAAGTATGGTGTATGAGAAAAGCAGTGAAGACATCTGAATAAGCATATTTGGAAGTGTGAAAACCTGTTGTAGACTCTCTCACAAAACCACTTTCGTGAAGAAGGCTTTCTGGTTTACAGATTTATTCCTTTGTGTGGTTGTGTCTGCAAGGACAACCAAAAATAACCACCAAACCACAGCCACAAACAATTACTATCCCTTCAAATAATTCCACAAATAATATATCCTTACTCATCAGAGACACCACGGAACATGAACAGAAACGTCCAAATGCCATCTTATTTGGTCTCGAAGACACCAGCTAATCAGATGACATCACCATAGTTTGTGATATCATAAGCAACTCTAATACAACAAACATCTCTCCTGAAGATATCATTGAAATAACCAGAGATGGCCATGGGTACAAATACAATGATGGCTCTGTGGCCCCAAGATGTTGTCGAGTTGTATGCAAAAATGAGTCCAGCAAACACATATTCATTCATACAATAAATGCCATTGCAAAAACCAATCCCATGCACAAAAAACTTTCCTCAAGACCAGACTTATCCATACTGCAAAGAATCCGCTCCCGTGAACTCTGCACAGAACTCAAAAACCATCTAGACAATGAAGAAAAGGACCTATACATTGACGACAGAGCTGATTGCATCAAAAGAAAGTCACACAACCCACAACTCTGCATCCAACCCTACCCCATCTAATCCAACATCATTAAAAACTAAGCATGCATGCCCCTAACTACCCTTATTCCAACCACAACTGGCCTTAAATGCAAGCTACTCAATGCAAGAAGCCTTGTAAATAAAATACCTGAATTTCTCCTCTTACTAAATATGGCTAAATTCGACATTATATTTGTCTGTGAAACAGGGCTCAATGCATCTCTCCCTGACTCCATTACCACAGTAAGAGACTATCATGTTTACTGATCAGATCGTGAAATCTGTAGAGGAGGTGGTGTTGCTATCTTCTATAAAAAATCCCTACATCTAAAAAACATCCAAGTTATCCAGGAGCTTGCTCTTCCTGAGACCATAATCTGTGAACTGTCCTTAAATATCACATTTCAGTTCTTACTATGTTACAGAGTCCCAATTATGACATTGAACATGAAAACAAGCTAAATGCACTACTAACATGGGCAGCATCCTGCCCACACACTTTTATCTTTCTTGGTGACTTCAATCTACCTCATATTAACTGGACCCTTAACGAATGTACAACTGAACCCACACATGCAACCTTCTACAATGCACTAACAAATCTGGGACAGAACAACTAGTAACCAACAACACTAGACTTAACAACTGCCTCGATCTCATCTTCTGCAATTGTTTGAATTCAATTTACAGAATACAAATTAAAGAACCTTTTTCCAACAATGACCACAACATGATTGACTTTTGTCTCAACATACGTCCACACAAAAATCATCACAATGACAGATTCCCAATTATAACTTCAAAAAAGGCAACTATGATCTTATAAACAACAATCTCTCATCCCTTGATTGGCAATTTCTATTCTCTGGATGCAATTCTGTAGAAGACCATTACAACATATTTTTACTTGAAGTCAAAAGAGTCATCAACTATATGTACCATTAACAACTCCCAAAACCAGAAAAAAACAAATTACCCAAAACAATAAAGCAGCTTCAATCAAAAAAGAAATCACTTTGTTGGAAAAACAAATTTGGTCACGTTGCCAACTTCAAAAGCCGATACAAAAATTTATGTCACCAGATAAAAACTGAATGCACCAATTATCACATTAAGCAAGAAGAAAACCTTCTACGCACCAATTCCACCGGTACTTTCTACAATTTTATAAACAACAAACTAAAAGACTCAAGGTTCATCCCAACCCTGAAAGGACCTAATGGTAAAGACTGCAATAATGACACTATTAAAGCCAACCTCTTTAACACATTCTTTGGCTCAGTATTTGTAAATAGCAATGGATCATGCCCACTATTTCCTAGTCAAAGCACAGACAACTACAATGATCTAATACATATCAATTTTACAGAAGACATTGTTGAAAAAGCACTGCGCAATCTAAAAGCATCTCTATCTATTGGACTGGACATAATATGTGCCTACTTCTTAAAAAAGCTACCCACTGCCATAGCCGAAACCTCTAAGCATAATCTTTGAAAAATCTTTCAGGACCAGCTCCTTGCCAAAACTATGGTCACAAGCCATGGTTATCCCCATCTTCAAAAAGGAAGACCCCAGCCTAGTTGAAAATTACACACCAATCTCCTTATGCTGCATCACCTGTAAAGTCATAGAATCAATTATTAACAAATCCATCATCCTTCACTTAGAAACAAACAACCTACTCTCTGGTAAACAATTTGGTTTTAGGAAAAGACTATCACGTAATCTGCAACTCTTACACTGCAAAAACATATGGACTATACAACTCGATCAGGGCAAAGCAATAGACACAATCTACATAGGCTCCTGTAAAGCCTTTGATTCAGTGATACACAACAAACTACTCCTAAAATTAAAATCTTATGGAATCTCTGGACACCTGCATTACTGGATAGAAGCATTCCTGTCAAACAGACAACAAATGGTCAAAATTGGGAGCATCCTATCAAATTCTGTACCTGTCAACAGTGGTGTCCCCCAAGGCAGTGTTCTATGACCAACTCTTTTCATACCCTACATAAATGACCTCTGTGATCATATTAAGAGCAACTGTGTTCTCTTTGCTGATGGTGTAAAGCTGTTCAACACCACAGACAATACTGCTATCCTTCAAAAAGATTTTGACTATGTATCAGACTGGGCAAACAAATGGCAACTGCAAATCTCAACAAATAAATGCTCTGTCCTACATATTGGCAAAAAAAAATCAGAAAATAAAATAAAGGCTGAACAGTCAAGACCTTGTTGATGATGCAAACTCTGTCAAAGATCTTGGAGTACTCATCTCAAATGACCTAAGTGCTAGAGCCCAGTGTAACTACATATCCAAAAAGGCGTTAAGAGCTGTTAACCTAATCTTATGTAGCTTTTTCTCTGGTAATATTACACTAATAACTAGAGCATACAAAACATTTGCTAGACCAATACTCAAATACAGCTCATCAGTCTGGAACCCACATTACGTATCTGATTTCTGATTAATACAGTTGAGAAAGTCCAGAAATATTTCACAAGAAGAGTTCTCCACTCTTCTACTCGTTGCAGAATATCTTATGCCACCAGACTTGAAATTCTAGACCTAGAAAACCTAGAACTATGCCACCTTCGGTCCGATCTAAGTTTAGTATATAAAATCATACATTGCAATGTCCTACCATATCAATGAATACTTCAGCTTCAACCATAAAAACACTAGAGCAAACAATAGATACAAACTCAAGGTTAATCGCACCAAACTTGATTGCAGAAAATTCAACTTCAACAACAGAGTGGTCAATGTATGGAATACTCTACCTGACTCTGTGGTTTTTTTCTCCAAACCCCAAAAACTTTAACCTTAGACTGTCTACTATTGACCTCACCCCTTTCCTTAGACGTCTGTAGGGGGCATGCATGAGCACATTAATGTGCCTACCATCCCTGTCCTATTGTTTCTTTTATATATTTTTTATTTTTCTTATATGTATCCATGTATTCATAACTATGTTTTTACTTATACCTATTATCTTGTAAGCAATTGACAAATAAAAATAAATAAAATAAATAAATGTTGTGCATTCTTGTTTAAAGTTATTACTAACGTAGGGGGATCAGCCCCAACTATAGCAAGGGGGAACACTTTTAATTTTTACCTCCCAATGCCTTCCCATGGAAAAATAATGCCATCAAAGCAAGATAGTTTTGGTGCTTCTGTCTACCCTGAAGCTGGCCTTCAGTTAGTCAACTGCAGGGGTAACATTGCTGCTTTTCTGTGGAATACTTCAGAGGCTGCTTCCCAGCTCTTCGATGACTGTCATTTTCTTTTTTTTTTTTAAATAAAGTTTTATTTAGATTTTCAGACACCACATTAAAAAAAAAAATCTCTTTTTGGTGGACAACATATCTCCGGGTCATCA
>BHEV01015235.1:0-20347 GCA_004319985.1 Emydocephalus ijimae
ATTATTGTAATCCACAATGTGAATGCTTACTATGTACGAATTTCTCAATAAAAGGGGGCACTAGAATTTGCTCTAGGCTCCTATCCCGAGTACACCAGCCTCTGTGTCTCATTCTTTCCATGGGAGACCACCACAGTAAATAAGATAAGAATGGTATATAAGGTGAGCATGAATTTGATTTAGGTCTGTGAAAAAAGATGTAACCCGGGGCTAAGCCACTTTTCAAAAGAAATTTTATGTTTTGTGTTTTGGTTAGCTATGTTTGATTGAGAATTAATAAAACCTTGGAGGAATAAAACTAAAGGGAGAAATAATGAGAAATTTGGAAAAGACATGTAGAAATGATAATTAAGAAGGATTTATGTTTTTATGTCTTGTTTTATGTTTTGTATTTTGTGTGTTTATGTTTGATTGAGAATTAATAAAACCTTGATAGAAAGAAATATAATTGAATAAAAGTGAAGGGAGAAACAATGAGAAATTCAGAAAAGGTATATAGGTGTTTAAATGGAAATGTGATAATTTGGAACTATGCTGTATAAATGTTTATATTTGATTGAGAATTAATAAAACCTTGATAGAAAGAAATATAAATGAATAAAAGTGAAGGGAGAAATAATGAGAAATTTGGAAAAGATATATATGTGCTTAAAAGGAAATGTGATAATGTGGAACTATGCCTTAAAAAATAATGTTTTATTTGCCTTGTTAAAACTTATAAGTAATTTTTTAGAAAGGAGGTTTTATGCCTTTATGTCTTATGTTTTGTTTGTCTTTAAAAAATCAATAAAATTTGTTTTTTTAAAAAAAAAAAAAACCAGAGACTATGAGTTCAAGTCCCGCTTTAGCTATGAAAGTTAAGTGGGTAACTTTGAGTCAGCCATACTTTCTCCACCCAGTCACATTCTCTCTCAGTCCAACCCACTTTGCAGGGTTGTTGTTAGGAAAATAGGAGGAAGAAGGTGTGTTGAATATGCTTACTGCCTTGAGTTATTTGTAAAAATAATAAAGGCAGGATGGAAATAAGTAAGTAAATAAAAATAAATAAATATCTTTTTTTATTTCTGCGGTTCAAACCAGCTTAAAAGAATTAGGTGAATCTAAATTTTTTCTATCTGGCTTCAACGTTATTCATACTACTTATATATGCTGTAAAACCTTTAAGAAACCGAAGCTGTGTGTTCACTGTATACAGTCCTCCTTACTAATGCCCCAGGGCAAAACTCTCTTATAGTGATGTTTTCTTTTAAAGGGGGAAAAAAAGAACCAAAGGATAAATGAAGCATTTAAAGACTTTGCATGCATGCTCCATTATTCTGCAAAGGCTGGATTGAATGGAAATTGGAGCAATTTTTTTGCTGCCTATGATATGAAGTCTTTGACACTTCTTCTGCTTCCTTCAAGATGTTTGGGACCAGTGCTTTCTTCTCTGAGGGGAAATACTTAATTTCCAGCACCAATAAACTGAGTCATCCTTCAGTAGATCTCCTAATCGAAGAAGTATGCCTTTATTTTTAATGGAATTATAGTCAATTTGAGTGTTCACTTTTTTTCCCCAAATAAAATAGCCTTTCCCCATGATAACATGTGTTGGTATTGATTTTTTTAAACTGAGTTAGAACTGGAAATAATTTGCCTTATCATTTTTTTATAATTCTATTTCTTTTTTTTTTTTTTTAAAGTGTTCTGATTTATACTTTCCCAAAATCTCAGTTCAGGATAGAACCCTTTCAAAACCTATATGGGAAGTAATAGAAATCCCTTACTATTTTTTTTTTTAAAGTGAGAAGTATGGATCCTACAAACTTGACTTAGCCATAGTACACCCTGACAGAACAAGCAATTGTTTTTCTCAGGTATAAAAGATTCTTACAGACTATAAAAATATAAGATAACTTGCACACAAACTCAGCATATATTCTGGAAAATTGCCTCACATCTGAGCAATATATTCCATCATATTTATATAAACAGCACATCAGGCAGAAATTTATCAGGAAGATAAATTTGAATGATCAGCAACACTAAAATAACAAAATAATAGTTATCATACTTTCTTACTTTGGCTGCTGTGCAGGTGGTTTTTTCTTTTCTTTTTCTCAGACACAAAAGTCAGGAAGCTCTACCTTCTTAAATGCACTGATTCCCTATTTCATTTCTCCTCATCATCATCCCATAATCACGATCATCGTTATCAGCTATATTGAAAATGTGAGTTGTTATTTCAGAGTTTTGTATAGTATACTCTTTTACATGCTCTACCCTCTCCAAGGAATTTCAGTATCATTTTAATAGTCAGTCTACAGAATACAGCTAAGCATAATACATATTTTTATTAGTTCCAGTGTTCTTGTTTGTGATTTTGCTATTGTTCAAATTGTCAACTCACATTTTTTTGCTACGTTTATGAAGTTGTCTTTGCTCAATACCTTTTATTTCCTTAATATAAAACAGTTCAAATCTAATCAGGCAGATGCAAACATACTCTTTTTAGTAAGGTTAAATCACATGTTTAGATATTTGTGGATTATTTTCAGATTTCGCCCTCTCTTCCAAAAGATGCATTCCATTAAAAAATTCATGCAACTACATAGTTGCATCTAAATAGTAGATCTGTTTCTACATGCCTTACTTTATCATAGTTCACTCCTCATTCTTACAGGATAGAGGAATAGCTAGAGTGCAGAGAAGAGGAACCAAGATGATGACTGGAGGCTAAAACATACAATGAATGGTTGCAAGTTGAGCATGGCTAGTCTAGTGAAGAGAAGAACCAGAGGAAACATGATAGCAGTGTTCCAATATTTGAGGGGCTGCAACAGAGAGGAGTGGGGTCAAGCTATTTTCCAAAGCACCTTATAAAGAATAATGGACAGAAAGTGAACAAGGAGATATTCAACCTGGAAATAAGGAGAAATTTTCTGACTGTGAGAATAATTAACCAATGGAAGAACTTGCCTTCAGAAGTTGTGAGAGTTCCATCATTGGAAGTTTTCAAAAAGGTTTCTGTCAGAAATACGTGCACAGTTGTGCCTATCGTCCCTGTCCTATTGTCCCCATTTATTCATACCTATTTCCTGTATTCATACTCATATTTATTCTTATACCTATTATCATGTAAGCAATTGACAAATGAATGAATGAATGAATGAATGAATGAATGAATGAATGAATGAATAGTGTAGAGTCTCAAGCTTGGGTGGGGAGTTGGATTAGATGACCTACAAAGTAACTTCTAACTCTGTTAATCTGTTAAAGAGTTATTTTAATGTTTTCTCACTGGAGAACCCAGATCTTAGGATAGCTACGTGCAAATAAGGGGCTGCCCCAAAGAAGAGGGGTGGGGGGTCAACCTATTCACCAAGACACCTGAAAGCAGGACAAGAAGCAATGGTACAAGTCACTTTGTTGCCTTAAGACTTATCGTCAATTTTCTGCTAGTCTTAATTTCAAAGTTTGTATGCTACAGCAATTTTGCTACATTCATAGCCTAATTTATTCATATAATGGAACAGATTCCATCTGATGGGAGTAGCTGAACTTTTGAAAGATGGTTGCAAGATTTTGTGTTTTCTTCTTCTTTATCCTACAATTAAACTTTAGTTCTAGGAAACAATATGGCAAGTCAAAATTTCCAACAAATTAGCCCCCCTTCATTTAATGAGTTCTTTATTGCAGACTACCTATTGCAAATATGGTAATAAACTGTAATTAAAAATATTTTTCCATTCAGTAACTGCATTATGACCAAACTTTGTGTGCCTGATAACAAAGCCTGATAACAAAGATCGAGTCAGTTTCAGGTCTCAGAGCAGAGCTGAGCTTGGTAACTTGCTTAGCACTTTTTAGGAATGTCTAACATTGTGGATGTTAAGTTCTGCGCATGGGTGCAAGGAACGGAGATGAGGCAGTGAACAGTGAACTTCAACTCTTTATTAATCATCGTGAACAGAGCAAAAACCTGGGGCAGCAGCAGCCCTTTTATAGGGCAGGCTGCTGACCTATTAACCAATGAGAACATGGAAGTATTAAACCCTTGAACCAATGAGAGTGGCTCATTAACAGCCAATCAGATTCTCCAGAACGGACCAATCCGATATTGCTATTATCGGCCATCAGAAGTGCAGGATTAGAACCCTGCTTTTTCTTTAAGCTTTGATAAACTTTATTTAAGCATTTTTATTAGTTCATAACAGTGGACAAAGGCAGCTCAAGAAGACTGAGCTTGTTAAAGCAATCTCTCCACTCTGTGAGGGGTTAAAAAAAGGCGAGGGGGGGGATGGATCAGGCACAGAACACTTATCGGAGAGAATTTCTATGAAAGAGGCAGCAGCAGCCAGTGATCACTGCAGCCTCTCTCTGTCCCTCATCCACTTAGTGACTTCGTGACCTTAATGATAAAGTTGCTAGAATGTGGTCAGCAAACAAAAGCGTATATGGAATAAATAGGAATCAATCTCAAATCAAGAGAATAATTTAAACACAGAGATACACAAGACTCTGAGTATCATTTTTTGCTAAGAATTGTATCATTCTTAGTGTAGCACTTCTTTGTGGATTTTTCTAGATATGTAAAATTTGGCCCTGGGCCGAGGAAGATCAGTACAGTACAGTACAACACAACACAACACAACACAACACAACACAATGCATCATAATAGCATGAAAAGATCCATCTACAAGGTAAAGTCACAATCGGCCATCCCTGGTAAACCAGAAAGATAACATAACTAGATAAATTAATTCTACTTGATAGTAAAGCTCCAATAACTGAATCTTGCAAGTCTGAAAGTATACACTTCCCACTACAATTTTTAATGGCTTAAAACGTTAGGGTGGGTCCTTCCTACATTTATTTCTCTGACTATTAAGCCACTGGGACTCCTGCCTGATTTGTCTGATTGTTTCCTAGGCATCATTTCCCCTTGTTCCCCAAGGTCATCAATCCACTACAGTCACACACACACATTCATGACTTGATCATTGCAATTAATGGCTTGTTATTAAAAAAAAAAAAAAAGCATCTACAACCCTGATTAGTCCAGTTTTGTTGGATATAGATAAGGTGCTGAATTTCAACTTTAATCAATATCACAAGGATCTTATTTTGCCCTTCGTGACATTTAAAATTTAGCAGAGAATGTGTGGACCCAACAGGTTCACTATTTCAGAAAAACAATATTCAGTCACATTATTTTAAAAATATGTTTGAGTCATTCTTTCTTACCTAAACACTGAGCATAGTTCTTAGAACTGTTATATATAAATTAATGTATCAGAAGATCCATTTCATTTGATTTTCAGTCCTAGATTTTGGAATAGGAATTGGCTATTATAACTCCACATGATGATGACCAAGGCCAGTCAAAACAAAGAGATTTTGTCCATCTGTCTTCTGAGCCCACTAGTCACTTATTTTGCCATCATTTACAAAATCCCGTAAGATTTTTAGATATGTGTGGATAGGATTACCTTACTTTTGATTGTATGTTGGTGAGATTGAGGATCTGCTAAACTAAGGCTTGAGAATGGTAATATATAGATAAAGGTGAAGAAAACTGTTGTGAATCAATAAATGCTTAATAAAGATCATTAAGAGCTTGAAGTAAAGTGCAGGGTTCTGGCCCTGCACTTCTGATTGGCCGATAATAGCGACATCAGATTGGTCGGTTCAGGGGAATCTGATTGGCTATTAACGAGCCTCTCCCATTGGTTAATGGAGCTAGTGCTCCCTGTGTTTTCATTGGTTAAATAAGTTAAGAATTGCCTATATAAAGGGGCCCATCGTGGCCATTGAGCTGAGCTGTTTTCACATGTAAATAAAGAGTTGAAGTTCACTGTTTCACTGGCTCGTCTCCATGCTTGCATCCATGCTAGTACATAACACTGGCAACGACGGTGGGATGTGGAGACATCAGAGCTTACTAAACGACGAAGAACCATAACCGAGCACGTGGCTGAACGCACCAACGGCGGAACCATGTCCGGCAGCGTCATACCACCCACTCCATTCGACCCGGCACAAGAAGACTAGGACTCATATATGGATCACGTCCAGATGTTTCTGGAAACCAACAATTTAAAGGATGCCACTACTGGAAAGAAACGAGCAGTATTCCTAACTCATTGCGGGCCAACCATATTCAAGATGGCCAAGGCACTAGCAAAACCGGCAGAAGTAAAGTCTATGGACTGGGAAATCCTCGAACCACTGCTAAGGGCTCACTGCGCACCGACCGTGCCAACGCTCGTGAGAAGGCATGAATTCTATTGGAGAAGTCAGTGGAAGGGCGAAAGCATTGCTGATTTCATCGCGGATCTCCAGAATCTGGGAGGCCTATGCGAGTTTATCGACTTAGAAGAAGCCCTAAGAGACCGAATCGTTCTGGGATTAGATGCACCAGGTACTCAGAGTAAATTAATGGCAAAGGGTGACATTACCCTTAAAGACGCCATAGCTGAATCTACTGCAGCAGAAGCAACCAGGAAGTCGGCTGCCCAAATGCGCTGCACACACACACTGGTTCGCCAACAAGCCTGCGACATTTCACCTCAGTCAGAGGGACAGCTAGAGATGGCCCACCATGAGGACCTTGACTCGTCACAAAGCGATGAGGAAGAGGTCCATCGACTTCGGTCGGAACGGGACCAACGCCAGAAATCACAGTACCAATGCGTCGGGTGTGGAGCATGCCACCCCTGGTCTGAATGCAAATTCCTCAACACGCTCTGCCATGTGTGTGGGAAAAGAGGCCATATAGGTCGGGTCTGTAGAAGCAAGCCAGGACCCAGCCAGTCCTCAAGGGGGGCTGACTACCACCAACCGATGGGAAGTCGTCCCGTGAAGCGAGAACCCATGAACCACCAATGGAACAACCACTCCTACAGAAACAAAACCCTAAACCACCCAACGAAGCGAGAAGAGGCTCACCAAATGATCACGATCGGTCACGCCTCATCTCTGGACACCAAAAAGATCAGAGTAAAAGTGGCCATCGAAAACCAGCCCTGCCTGATGGAAGTCGATTCAGGATCGTCCCTCTCGATGGTTTCCTGGAAGACCCTCAAGCAGCTCATCCCCACTATCCATAGGCAAGACCTCCGGTTCCAAAGGCTCATACTTAAGGACTATCAAGGAAATCGAATCCCGGTTGTTGGATCCAGCCAAGTTCAGGTATCATTTAAGAACTGTACAGAATTTCTACTCCTGACTGTTATCGACAAGGATCAGCCTAGTTTGTTAGGCCTCCAATGGTTCGCTCCAGTTGGAATTGAAGTAGCTGGCATTCACTGAACCTACAGCAGCGATTGGGAAAAAGACCTCGTCCATGAATTCCAGGACGTCTTCACAGAAAAATTAGGTGAGTACAAGGGGACCCCGATATCGTTTAACCTCAATCCCGAAATAGCTCCCATCCGCCTTAAGCCTTGTCGAGCTCCCTTTGCCCTTAAACCAAAGATTGATGAGCAGCTTGATAAATTAATAGCTCAGGGAGTGCTAGAACCAACAGATCACTCTCCCTGGGAAACCCAAATCGAAACACCCATCAAGCCGGATGGATCAATAAGAATTTGTGGGGACTACCAAGCCACCCTGAACCACGCCCTTCAACAAAACGCTTACCCAGTACCGGTGGTGAAACACCTCCTCCATTCCCTGGGGGGCGGAAAAGTCTTCACTAAACTAAACTTAGCCCAGGCATACCAACAACTGCCTGTTGACAAAAAAACGGCAGAGGCCCAAACAATCGTTACGCACAGAGGTGTGTTTAAATGTAACCGACTCCAGTTCGGAGTGAGCGTAGCCCCGGGAATCTTTCAAAGCTTAATGGAGAGGCTATTACAAGGGATAAAAGGTGTTGTCCCATATTTTGATGATGTGTTAATCGCAGCTCCAAACCAGAAAATACTAAAGGAATGCCTGAGGTTGGTTCTCCAGAGATTTAAAGACTCCGGTCTCAAAGTTAAAAAGAACAAGTGTTATTTATGTACGGATCGCGGAGAATTTTTGGAATATTTAATTGACAGTCAAGGCATTCACCCCACCGATAACAAACTCAGGGCAATCAAGAACACCCCAAAACCCTGGAACAAGGCCAACCTCCAGGCTTTTCTGGGCCTTATCAATTGTTATAACATTTTCCTGCCTCACAAAGCAACCGTAGCTGAGCCCCTACATCATTTATTGGACAAAAAAGCAACCTGGGTATGGGGACATAGAGAAGAACAGGCGTTTCGACATGTAAAAGATTTATTGACTTCTGATTCTGTCCTGATGCAGTATAACGAGACTTTGCCTTTAACGATCACGTGTGATGCATCCCCATTCAGGGTGGGCGCCATTTTAAGCCACGTTTTGCCAAATGATAATGAAGCCCCTGTTGCTTATTTCTCAAAGATGTTATCAAAAACAGAACGCAACCATAGTCAACTTGACAAGGAGGCCCTTGCTATAGTGTCCGCGGTTAAGAGATTTCATGAATATGTGTATGGCCGAGCATTTACCATAGTGACTGACCACAAACCTTTGCTGGGAATAATTGCGGGAGATAGGCCAACACCATATATATTATCTCCCAGAATGACCCGCTGGTCAGAATTTTTGGCGGCATACAATTACAAATTACTACATCGCCCAGGGAAGGCCATTCCCCACGCCGACGCATTGAGCTGTGCACCTCTTCCAGACACTATTGATGACCCCGCTCCAACAGTCACAATGCTGCAGATTGAGACACTTCAAACGCCGCCATTAACGGCCTGAGATATCGCGATGGAAACGAAACGCGACCCCATTTTAGCACGAGTCCTCAGTTGGGTCNAGTGATACTAAGGATCACCGGCATCGTGCATATGAAAGCCCTCGCATGAAGCTACGCGTGGTGGCCGGGTATTGACAAGCAGATAGAGACATGGGTAAAAGCCTGTCACAAATGCCAGGAAGTAAGCAACGCCCCGCCGAAAGCAACCCCAACCGAATGGGAAACGCCGAGGGGACCATGGTCCCGCATTCATCTGGACTTTGCGGGTCCTACTAAGGGACACACATTCTTACTGAAGGTGGATGCCTTCTCGAACTGGCTTGAAATCCATGAAATGAGGAATACAACAACCGAAGCAGTCATCAGAAAACTGGACAAACTCTTTGCGACACACGGATTACCAGACGTTCTGGTATCCGACAACGGGCCTCAATTTACCGCGCTGTCCTTCAAACAGTACCTGGCGGACCGCGATGTCCAAAATGCGCTGACTTCACCAGCGCATCTTGCGGCCAACGGAAGGGCTGAGCGCATGGTACAATTCATCAAGAAAACCTTGCATAAGATGGACTATGGCAATATAGAAGACAAGATTAACCGGATACTCCTTTTACAGCATATCACTCCGCACAGCNCGGGGATCTCCGAGCCCCCTGATTTCCAAACCAAGGGGGGAGGAGATAGCGAGGAAGCTGAATTTGAAGCGGCAGAAAGTTTAAGCGGTAGTAATGACCACTCAGAGGCAGCATGTGATGGACCCGGAATGGGGGTGGCCTCGCCTCAAAGAGATGCCGAAAGCAGTAGCAATGATGAAAATTCGAATGCGGAATGGGAGGCACCTTTTTCACCAGATAACGTCCTACCCCAACAAGACTGTAGCCAAATACCGGGAGGACAACGGAAATCTAATAGACAATCAAAACAACCTGCCTACCTCAAAGACTACGTGACTGCACCCCTTAAACGGAACCCGGAGGGAAGGGGTGTTGTGAATCAATAAATGCTTAATAAAGATCATTAAGAGCTTGAAGTAAAGTGCAGGGTTCTGGCCCTGCACTTCTGATTGGCCAATAATAGAGACATCAGATTGGTCCATTCAGGGGAATCTGATTGGCTATTAATGAGCCTCTCCCATTGGTTAATGGAGCTAGTGCTTCCTGTGTTTTCATTGGTTAAATAAGTTAAGAGTTGCCTCTATAAAGGGGCCCATCGTGGCCATTGAGCTGAGCTGTTTTCACATGTAAATAAAGAGTTGAAGTTCACTGTTTCACTGGCTCGTCTCCATCCTTGCACCCATGCTCAGAACATAACAAAAACAATGTTGAAGTTGTTTTGCAGATTGTTTTGCAGATTTATATTAGACTACTTTTCAGTTTATGGATTTATGTTCCATGTTGTAGTTAAACCAATTTCCAGCAACTCACAAAATTTTGAAAATCTTTAGATGAGCTTTAGAAAGAGCATAGGACTTATAAACATGCAAGGTCCATGTTTATGGACAAACCTAAATATAACACCTCTGCTGTATGAACTGCATTGGGTGCCAGTTTTCTTGTAAGTCCAATTTAAGGGGAAGGTTATCACCTTAAAGTCCTACATGGAATGACTCAGGTTATCTCTAGAACCCACTTCATCCCATTACATCAGACTTCCCTCCCGCAGAAGGAGGGTGGATATGTTGCATATCCTATCAAAGAATCCCAGTTGATGGGAGGGACCATTCTCTGGAATTGTTTCTACCCTTTGGAACAGGGTTGTCAAACTCAAGGCCCATGTGCCAGATGTGACCCATAGGATGCTTAGATCTGGTCTGCAAAGCAGGCCTGGGAATAACAAAGGACCGACCCATGGTGCCTTTGCTAGCAAAAACAGAGCATGGGGGACCATGGGTGGTCTCTGCATGCCCCATTTTGGCCAGCAGGGTTCTGTAAGAGGCCGTCCAGGCTAAAAACAGGCCACACGGGGGACTGCCCACACTCCATGCACCCAATTTTGACTGGCAAGGTGCTGCAGGAGGCTGATCATCCCATCTCCCCCTACTCTCCCCCCAGCCAGCCCATGGAGTACAACTACAATGCCGACCCAGCCCTCCAAGGAACCCTTGCTTTGGAACAAGTTTGACACCCTTGCTTTGGAATATTCTCCTCTGCAGAGGTGAACCAGGTCCCCACTCTCCTAGACTTTAGGGAATGTCTAAAGACCAGGCTATGGGGTCTTGCTTGGGGCTCACAGATAGGCTCAACTGCAGCTGTGGAACTGGTTGGTGCCCTGAAGATTCTCCTCCCACTTTTAATTAACTAATTAACTTAATTAATGTTGAATTTTAACTATCTTTCACCCTAAATTTCATATACAATTGTTCAGTTTTAATATTTGACACGTACACCCTCTAGAGTCCCTCTGAGGGAGATGGGTAGTTTCTAAATTGGATGAAATAAATAAATAAATAAATACATACATACATAAATATACACAGTAAACACAGTGCTGCATTTCTTTAAAAATCTGTTGTGCATTATGGATTCATTTTTTCCTGTTTGAAGCTAATCAAGTTTCTGATTGCATTCAAATCAAAATTGTTTTGTGTGTGTGTGTGTCTGTGTGTGTACTTATAGAAACAAAGGAAATGTATTTACACACATAGTTTACAGTTTAAACTCTCTTAGTAAGAAGAATCAGGCTGCTTAATTATCTTATAAAATAATTACAATGTTTTAAGAGCATAATTGATTATGATGTCCTAAGAGAGATAGGTTTTACCTTGCTTTTTCTCCTGATTACATTATGCTTATTATTAGATAATTGTCTTGTTTGCTATATAAAATTCAAAACATAATCAATGCAGATAACAATAAAAATAAATGAAACTGATTTTGCTATTTTGCTATTGAAGCTTGCTATTTTACTTTTAATATCCCTTTCCTGTTTTCACTGATAATCTATCAATTAATTGAATGGAATTCAGTTTTCCTGCTCCTGGAAATTTCTCAGCCCTTCTCACAATAGTTGAGCACTACTACAAAATATAACTAGTTAATTCAAAATATTAGAGGATGCAGTACATCTGCAAATTAATTCACAGGTAGTCAACATGCCAGCTTTAATCTGTTAATAATTTAAAACAACCGAAACGCAATGCTTTGAACAATACTCCAATGAAAATCCTTTCTACCTCCCTAACCTCTGCAGCAAGGGGTGGGATTCTACTGGTTCAGACTGGTTGTTCCAATTCCTGGTAGTTTGGAGAATCAATAAAATGGGCCCCTGACTGACCCCACCCCTCTTCACCTGCTTCTCTGTTCTCTGCCCAGTCAATCCTTATCATGCATGTGCAACCGCGTGTGCATGTACAACATCACATGCGTGCACAAGAAGCTGACTGCATTCTATCCCCGTCCATCCCACCCCTCCTTATCTTGGCCATGCACCATAGCTGCCTGCAGTCTGCATTTGTCTGTCCTCCAGCCATCGTTGTCTACCTTCCACCATCATCTGCCTAAATGAGTGAGGTTCTGCAAGCCCTGGTTGCCTAAATGCTGTTGCTGCCACCAGCCCCAGTTGAGCCTAGGCTGCCACCACCACACTACTGCTGCCATCACCGCCCTTGCCACTACCACTACCACCGCCACAAGTCCCAGTTGAGTCCTGACTCCTGGGCTGGCCTAGGTTGCCACCATCATGCCGCCGCCATGCTGCCACCACCCTAGTGCTCGTGGCCTAGCTAGCTGCCCCCCCCATCCCTGTCGGGCTTGCTTAGCCACAGGGGCCACCCATGTGCTCTCGCAACCTAAAAGATTCCACCCCACCCCACTTGCCTAGCTTGCTTAGCTGCAGGAGCTGCCCATGCAGCTCCCACAGCCTAGCAAGGTTTCCCCCAACTGCCCCCAGCCTCCAGCTTACCTGGCTTGCTGGTGGCAGAGAGGAAGGTGAGCCAGGGCTGACCTGTCGCCACTCGGGTCTCCACCAGCCTGCATCTTGCCCCCACTTGGATTCTCTGCAGCTACTTGGCCTTCTCTGTTAGGGTGGGGGAGGGGTGACCAGGGAGCACAATGCTATGGTGCCTGGGCCCACATCACCCCTTTCCCTGAGGCCCGCCAGCCTGTACGCTTTGGCTGAATGCGGGCTGCATTCTATGAGAATGGTGCAGGTCAAGCCTCATGAGAGTGGATCTTCCTCGGTGACCCACACTCGGCTAAAATGCTCAGCTGGCAGAGAGGGAATGCAAGCAGACGTGTGCTTCCTGGTTGCCTCCTGAAACCCCTGCAGCTGCGAGTCCCAGCAGCTTTGGAGAATCTGAACAGGGGACAAGATGCAGACTGGCGGGCAGCCGAGTGGCAACGGCTTTGCCTTGGCTGGCTCAGCTTTCCTTCTGCCACAGGAGGAATGTAAGTTTGCACTTTGCAGGCAGTTGGGATGCCAGCAGGGTGGACGCTTGAGGGAGAGATGGGCAAGAGTGAGAGTGCCTCTCTCCTGGCAGAGTCAGAAGCTTTCAAGTCCCCCTCTCTTTGGAAACAGCTCCCAGGCAGCAGAGAAGCTGCCCACTTGAATCCTGCTTTTCTGTGCTGCCTGGGGTCTGTTTGCGATGAGAGGGGGACTTTTCAAGATTGAGTTTCAGCTTCTCCCCATGGAAGAAGCTGAGAGCAAAAGTAGCGACTGAGAGGGCAAAAGGGGCATGTGACATGTCCCTATGTGATCCCCTCCAAGGTGACAGCTAGGGCATCACCTCCTCTTTCCCTCAGAGGTGTGGTGTCTGCCACCCTTCACACTCCTTACGGACGGATGCAGCCCTGCCTTCCTCATCTTCTGGGGCGCTCTTAAACTCAATCTTGAAGAGCTCAAAGATGTTCTATTTCCACTAATTAACTCGCCTTGCCCAAGATGGCTGCAATAAAAGCAGGGAGAAAAAAAGCTTGAGGGAGGGGAGGAAGTCCCATCCCCAGCCCATTTGTTGGACCCAGAAGCCTTGCATACTGGCTTTTCCAGGCAATGCAGGACTGGGTGCGAATGGGAAATTGCACCCAGTCCCTGAGACTCTAGGAGACTGGCCAGGAAGAACATAAGTTAATGAGCAATGTTGGAAGCATGTATGTTTGTGTGTGTCTGTGTGTCTGTGTCTGTGTGTTTTTCAGGTGGGTCTCCTAGCTTTAGAAGGAGAGAGGGAAGGAGGAAGGGAAGGGAGAGAGAGAGAGAGGGAAAGAGAGAGGAAAAAGAGAGAAAGAGGGAAAAGAGAGAGGGAGGGAGAGAGAGAGAAAGAGAGGGGGAGAATGAGAGGGAGAGAGAGAAAGAGAAAGAGGGGGACAGAGGGAAAGAGAGACAGAAAGAGAGGAAAAGAGATAGGGGGAAAGAGACGGGAGAGAGAAAGAGAAAAAGAGAGAGAGAGAGAGAGAGAGAAGGAAGAGACAAGAAAGAAAAGAAAGAGAAAAGAGAAAAAGAAAAAAGGAGAGAGAAGGGAAGTGACAGAAAGAAAGGGGAATGGAAGGAAGAGAGAGAGGGGAGAAAGTGAATGAGATATATGAATGGATAGATAAATACATGGAAGGAGGGAGGGAGAGAAAAAAGGAGAGGAAGGTAGGACACAAACCCTCACTTCAGAAAACTCTTTGAAGTAGCACAGCAATTTTGGGCTGCCTTGCAAAAGATCTCAGAGGTCATCTAGTCCAATTCCCTGCTCCAGCAGGAGATACGTACAGAATCATAGAATAGCAGGATTAGAAGTGTGTGTGTGTGTGTGTGTGTTTCAGGTGGATCTCCTAGCTTTAGAAGGAGAGAGGGAAGAAGGAAGGAAAGGGATACAAAGAGAGAGATAGAAAGAGGGGGCAGAGAGAGAGAGAAAGAGAAAGAGAGAGGGGGAAGAGGGGGAGAGAGAAAGAGAGGGAAAAGAGAGGAGGAAGAGACAAGAAAAAAGAAAGAGAAAGAGAAAAGGGAAAGAAAGAAAAAAGGAGAGAGAAAGTGAAAGGAAGAAAGGGGGAATGAAAGAAAGAAAGAAAGAAAGAAAGAAAGAAAGAAAGAAAGAAAGAAAGAAAGAGAATGAGATATATGGATAGATAAATATGAAGGAGGGAGGGAGAGAGAAAAAAAGGAGAGGAAGGAAGGATACAAACCCTGGCTTCAGAAGACTCTTTGAAGCAGCACAGCCATCTAGGGCTGGCCTGCAAGAAATCTTGGAGGTCATCTAGTCCAATCCCCTGCTCCAGCAGGAGATCCTTACAGAATCATAGAATAGCGGGGTTAGAAAAGTGTGTGTGTGTGTGTGTGCGCGCGCGCGCGTGGCTGTCAAAATTCCAAAAACAGGTCAAGTAGCTCTGGGGAGATCAGTCATAAATTGGAACACTTGCTAAGCAACCAGCCATTAAGTGAGGACCACTTGTATTTGGTTTGCCAGTCACATGGCCATCTGGCCATGCCCACGCAGTCACATGGCCACCAAGCCATGCCCATCTGGTCACATGACCACCAACCATGCCCATACGGTCACATGACCACCAAGCCGTACTCACAAATTAAGCCATGCCCACAGAACCAGTTGGACAATTTGAATCCCACCCATGTACTATATTATCCAGTACTATATTATCAGTCCTTTATCAGAAATGTCAGTTATGCTTTTAAAGTAATTTTTTACGTTTTATTTATGTAGCTATAATTTATATTACAGACAATATGTAGGAAATCTTTTTGACATTGATCGGAAATGGTTGAGTTTTGCAAGAGAATGTTCTCAGTTTATTTCCTGTTCACTATATAGTCAGTTGGGCTGACATTCAATTTTAATGATGCACAGCCTTGGATATGTCTCTGTAGGTTAAGTAAGATCTTCTTACTTTGCTCCAATGAACAGAACTTCAAAGCAGTTGTCACTTTAAATATACTTTTAAAAAATCTGAAATGCCATTTGTAATGGACAAGATTTTTTTGGCGTTTTTTTGTTTTCTAAAGATGGAAGCAGAAAGGAATAATGATGACAATATTTGCACATCTCTGGAGATTTTACTCCTTGATTGGCCAATGAATATTGTTCTACACATTGATAATAATTTATACAGTAGGTATTTAGCTAGTGAAGCCTGTAGCTTACAAAAGATATTTCATTTCTAATAATTAATAATTAATTATGATAAAAATGCTAGCATTTCTGAAAATGGAATATCTGGTGTTTGAGCAGAAAATCACACATCCTGTCTCATTTTAAATAATTCCTGGAATTAGTTAGTGATGACAAATCTTAAAACTGTATTTATTTGTATGAAAGTGGGCTGGTTAGGAATTAATAATAAGAATTTTCACAGTGATCCAAAGCCTCCCAAATATACTTAATCACAGAGCATTTAACAAAAATTCAAAGAATACTTTCAATTTTACATTGATAAAACAGGGCCAGAGTTCCTTTTACTTCATTTTTACCATTATCTTAATGTAAAATTTACTTTTTAAAATGAAAAATCCATACTTGTGATATTATGGATTTGTGCTTTCAACGCGACCCAGCTTTCAAGCTTTTCGAAGGGCAGAGTTTTGCTATTACCTTGGTAGAAGAAAAAGTTGTAAGGATATCATTCAAGAGCAACAACCTTTAAGAGTTGCATGAGGTTTAGAACTTTAGATCATTCTGCATCGTTGATGATCTAAAACATCAACAATTCTTTGTATTCAAGTTAGTTTTAAATTTGTTAGTTGACAGCACTGTATGTCTACAGCTGAAATAGAAGAAAAAAGGTCGAGAAAACATTATCACTTTGATTGAACTAGTGATATAGTGTTCTTACATTTATATCTCAATTTTCCTTCTAGGAACACAAAGTATTTATAGAGTTTATTTTTCCATCTGCTTTCACTTCACTTTGAGTTTAATTAGACTGAAATATCATGACTGGCCCAAGATCATTTAATTAGATTAATGACTGAGTGGGAATTTCATTTCTTTTCTCCTCTAGTCAAATCTTAATACCTACTCAATATTCCAGAACAGCTTTCTAGTAGACCACATTAGCATTTTTTAAAAAGAGACATTTAGCCATTATATTTTGCTGTCACTTGAGTCAGCTAACATACTTTCAGCATCTTTTCAACTGATTGGGTTCTTCCTCTATAGCCCTGACTTTCCCATTCATTTTTTTGCTGAAATTCTTCCAAAATTTGGAACAGAGAAAACTAGCTTGGTGGGTTTTCCAGATCTTTTGGAACATTTCTCTAATATGAAGATATTGTCCATAGTGAATGGAGAACAGTAGTGTTTGTGATCAAGAACTTATGGGGAGTGTCAGTTTCTCAATTGTTAATTAGAAATACAGCAATAACCATAATATATTTCAGGATTGAGAGTACAATTTAATGAAGGACCACAGATGTTATTCTCAACTTTTCACTTCTTTCCCAACTTTCAATTACTTTGCTCCTCTAATCTTCTTAACCATGACCCCCACTTTGTGCTAGAATATATGGTTGATGCCCATTATAGTCAATGTGGCTTATACAAAGAACAAGCAGTATATCTGAAGGGAAAAATATTTCACTCTACCTTGGCACTTGTCCCAAACACAGCATGCAATTCTTCACATCAAGGCTCTAGAACTCCCTGTTTTATACACTTCTACTGCAGGAAATGACAGAAGAGCAAATTAGTTGTCAACATGCATGCATTGTAGCACTACCTTATGCAGTTTACCCAGAAAAGATGGCTGAGAGGACACTAAGTGTCAGGGAAGTCTTCAAATGTGAGGTCACGGTTGCTGCTTATGTGTTTACTTTACTTTCAACAATGTCACTTCATAAGAAATGTCAATTGCTTACAATGGTGCAAATGCAACTCTTTCTCTCTCTCTCTCTCTCTCTCTCTCTTTTCTTTTTTTTGAAGCATGGGGAGGAAAAGAGAGGGAGAGAGAGAGAGATCCCCTCTCCAAGGACAATTTTTCCTTTTAAGTTCTGAATGTTTATTTTGCCCTCTCTTCTCTTTCTCTCTCATTGTAAATTTGCTTCTTTCTTGATATAAAACATTTTGTGTGGAAACTATGATTCATTATCATCTTTTACTGTAGACTCTCATCTTAGAAGGAAGGCACTAAGTTCAAGTATTCCCTCTTGACAAACATTGTTCCTTCTAAGATTTGACTTGAAATTGAAAATTGGAGAAAATATTTTTTGTGATCCATTTTTTTCACTAAAAAAAGAAAGATTAAGAACATTGCTGCTCAGTTACTTCCCTAATATTCTGAACTGAACATTCTTGACATGTGGCACCAGTGAAAACGTCTATGGAGACATCCAAGCCATAATTTTGGTTGAACACAGAATGATAACAGTACAACTATTAGATTTGGTTCAAAGCCCAAAATTGGAATTTGATCTGTTTGCATCATAAGCAGGCCTTAAGGGAAGAAATCTGTAGGGGTTCAGGGAAGCAGAGATATAGGAAATAAAAGGTTACAGTGAATGAAAAATAGTAAAAGGCTGAAACTATGAACTTGTGAATTTTCTCTAGGCAACAGTTACACAGAGTACAATAATATTTATTATTTGTGAATCTTTGGTGTTTTCTGAACTTGGTTGTTTGTTTGTAGACATTTTATGACACACTAGAATGGACTGTTTATATACAGTAGCTTGCTTTTATTAATTACTCAAAGTAGCTCTATAACACTTCCAACTGCAATCCCTGAAGAAATTTATAACAATTATTAAACTACATCATTTTAAAAAATCAATTACCTGTAAAAAAGCAAAGTGAAAATAGAATAGTAGATAGATTAATTTCCCAATATAACAAACTAAAAAGTAGACTTTAAAGAAAAAAGTTATAGAAACTCCTTGGAAACTGTGAATCTTATAGATTACCAAAGAGATGCATGGAGATATCTCAATGAGAAATGTTTTTAAAAATGGACACTTTATTATGCTTTCCTGCAAAAAAGTAAAAAACAAAACAAATACATATCACTAATTCAAAATATTTTAAAAGATGTATAACTATACATAGACATTAGACAACACTATGAGAATTAGGTGTTCAGCAGAGTGATGGCATGAGGGAAAAAATTGTCCCTGTGCCTAGTTGTTTTGGCATGGAATGCAATCTATAGCACTGCTCCAAAGGAAGACATTGACACAGTTTATGTCCAGGTTGTGTGGGGTCTTCTCAGCCCTCTTTCTGACCCATGTAGATCTTCTATCTGCAAGCTGATTGCAATTGCTCTTTCTGCAGTCCTAATTATGCAATGGAATCTATACTTGTCCTGTTTGGTTGCTGTACCAAACCAGACAGTTATAGAAGTACAAAGTGTATCAAAAGCTCCTGGGTCTGTACTCCCTCGGTTGATGCAGGAAGACATTCCTTGTGGTGTCTTTTGAATGATGGTTCTAACATTAGATGTCCATTTCACATCCTGGGAGATTATAGAAGGATTCTATTGCCGATACTGTGCTGTTGAATATAGAAAGAGGTGGTAGAACAGAAGGGCTCCCCCTAAAACCCACTCTCATCTCTACAGATTTAAGAATGTTTAGCTCCAGATTGTTTTGGCTGCACCACAGGGCCAGTTGTTCAACCTCCCTTCATCACCATCTCAAATGAGGCCAATGACCATTGTATCATCTACAAACTTCAGTACTTTAACAGCAGGATCCCTAGAGATGCGGTCAATGGTATATATAGAGAAGATAGCTGCAGTGAGACTATATAAGCTCAGAAGCAGAAAGGAAAGAGGAATGGTTGGTTCAGATGATAGAACTGGCAGAGGTGGCTAAATTAACATCTTTGATTAGACAAAAATAATATCTGCATTTATGGCTGGCTAGAAATTCCTTGTAGACTTTTTTTTCATAAAACAGAAAAGATAAACTTAGGATTCTAGTTTTGATAATTAGGAAAAATGGATAATAAAAAAGAATGAACTTTCTTTTGTAATCATAGAAGAGATAATCTTGTAATTGTATCTACTGCAAAGGAAATCAAATGCTTATTCTATTTTTCTTTCTACACTTTTCCCTTTTCTTTTTTCTTGTTCTTTGCTGATTTTACTCTTGTATTAGCTTGTGCTAGCTTTTATGCTCTTTGTAAAACTTTTTTTTATTAAAAATTATATTAAAAAAGGAAGACTTTGCTCTTGCTTTCTTATAAGAAAATGAGAGTTGGGGTTTTGCGGTTCCGCGTGGCTTCAGTGGCAGCAGGAATTCACGACCGCTCGCGATTCCTGCTGCACTTGCCACCGAGGTACCCCTGATCCAAACGGGTCAGGGGGATATGGCTGCCCTGTAGGGACAGCCGAAGAGAGAAGGGAGCCGGACAGGAGGTTGGGGGTGCTGCAGACCCCCTCCTCATCCAGAAAAACCCCTTTTCCCCAAGGTGGTGGAGCAGCGGTCAGCAATGGCCACCACGAAGAAGCCAGCAACCGGGTAAGATTGTGCTGGAGGAAGCAAGAAGAGTGAAAGTGCTGCCTGAGCCGGGTCAATCAACATCATTCTAATNTAATTCGTTGGAACTGAGCTGTCTGAATTGCTGGAGGATACATTGCATCCCTAAGAAGATCGAAAGCGGCAGAGAAGCTGTTAAAGGGAACTTTTTTTTTTCTTCACTCTCCCACCCCATGGAAACA
>BHEV01015236.1:0-11779 GCA_004319985.1 Emydocephalus ijimae
CCAGCCTGCTGTGTTTTCTTCCTCCTGTGCTCCCCTTCATGAGCAGCCCACCTTGATGCGGGACAGCAGATACCGCAAGCAGGAAACACTTGTACAAAATGCAATGCAAGTGACCGAATTTGGGTTACATATTCTACATATTCTGCAGTACTTCATTGCAGAGGTAGTCTTGACACATAAATATTTGAAAAGACTCTTTCCCTGACATTTCTGTCAGGCATTCTTCAAAAGGAGAATTAAATGAAGAAAGATTGATGTTTCTAAAATGGAAGAAAGTCTTGGAAAGTTCAGGCAGATGTGAAGAACAGAGCCAATGGAAAGGTAAAAGTATTAATTGGCTCCAATGCCACAGCCTAATCTATACCCATTTATAGGCCAAAATGTATTAGTTTCTGACAGCTTCTTCTTAAATCCATTGCATTTTTAGACCACCTAAATTTATTTTGAGCTCAATCACTGGTTTCTTTCACTATTACCCATGATGGGAGGTATGATGTTTCCAAGGTTCCTGTGTGTTTCTCAGTCTCCCTGGAGATGACAATGATTGAAGACAGAATCTTTTGCATGAATAATGTATGAACTACCACTGAACCACACTAACTGGGAAAGTTTACTGTCAATGATCACGAATAAATCAAAACCTTCTAATCTCACAGTAGTTGGATATATCCTCTAAGTACATCTTATTCGTCAAATAAACTTACCCTCTACTCATGTTCAGATTATATATTTCTCAAATTTTCTACTCTCACACTTTGCATGTTTACTCAGAATTATATCTCACGCTGTTCTCTGGGATTTACTCCCTTAAACTGCAATCTTATCAATTCTTTTCTGATAATAGACCTTCTTGAGGAAAATAATGTGTACATCTGAAGTATATAGAAAGATCATGCGAGCAGAAGTAAAATTATAAGACATGCATAATCACATCATCACATAAAGGTCATGATTTATATATTTGAATCAAATGCCAGGATGCAAGTATGGAATAGCATTTGCACAATAATGTCATTCATCATTTTGGAATCAGCAGAAACTGTTATTGATGCCTTTCAGGGTTGCTTAATTAATCACGAATATAAATTCTAATTTTCACTCTATCCACAAACATTTCTTTAGAAGTAGTCCTTGTACAATTCTAATGGATTCATCTATAAATCAAAAACTTTTCATAAAATGTACAAGGGAGCAACTTATATAAGGTAAATGATATTTGACATATATTCTAAATCAGCATAGCTTGTACCGTGAACTCTATCCTCCAGAAAATATGAAAGAACAGAAAATATAAATATATTGCTAATTAATTTATTTTCTAACAAATCTCAAGGCTATCTCTATGAAATAATGGGGATTTTAATAGCATCTAGAAAGAAGTTTTCAAAGCATTAAAAGAAGTTTTCATAGCATTAAAACAGCAAAATTCTTCTGTGTTAACTTTACATGAAACAGAACCTAAAATTTATTTCACTTTATATAGACCAAAGGCAGGAATTCACCATCATTATTGTTTTCAGAATATTAAATAGGAGCAAAGAATCATTTTTACCAGAAACTTAGAAAGACAGTTCCAAGAATGTTGGTGTTTTATTTGGATATGCCCAGGAAAGCACCAAATTAGTAGCAGTCTTTCCTCACAAATTCAGCCATGACAAATCTACTCTTTCAAAATAAAACTTTTTTCCATTTGCAGTTAGTTTTGAATTGGCTTTCGTCCCCTTACTCTCTTTCTTTTTTTCTTTTTATGACCTTTAATCCCTTTTATTGGGATGGACTCAAGCTGACTGAATGGAGCTGAGCATTTACTGACCGGATGCCCTTTCTAACTTCTACTCAAAGTTCGCAATAGATATTTTCTCTTTGTGTCCTGATAAAAGAAACATCTGTCACTGCTTAGTATCGAACTCTCAACCTTCAAAATGGGATACAAGCATCTTCACTTCTAGCCCACCATGTCACTCACTCTCTCTACCTGCCAAGACCTTTTATAATAGGAAGATCTGGCTACCTATAGACCATTCCATTTTCCATGTTCCCTTCTTTGTACATAGCTATAATGAAAATAGTACATTTGTGCAATATTTCAGATTACAGGTAGTCCTTGTTTAATGACTGTTCAAAGTCATTAAGAATGACTTTACAGCTGTAAAGCATTTCCAACTGACGTAGAATATTGTACTGCATTTTGGGTGCTTGGCAACCAGCTTATAATTATAACTCATTACAGCATGACTTATTATTTTGTTTGTTTATTTACTATTTTACAGCAAAAAAATAAAATAAATACTGAATATACTGGATTCACTTAATGCTGCTATGGTTTGCTAAGCAACCATGTATTTCACTAAGAATAACTCACTTTACCATCGTAAAAACGATCCTTAAATCAGCTCTAACCCTCGTCTATCCTATGGAGGGAGCCATTTCTTATTCATTTGGAAACAAGTTCAGTGTATGTGTAAAGAGGGTTCTTATCTTGTCCTTCATCTCAGGCAGCCAAAACATCAAAATAGCAAGTTTGGCTATTGTAAAACAGAAAGAGTGTCTTAAGTAATGGAAGTGCATGCAATTGCTAATTAAGTTTCAATAACATCTGTCAATCCTTTTTATCTATTTTATTTTTATTCTGCCTTTCTTTCTTTTCATGTAACTCAAGGTGGAAAATATAATACTGCTTCCTCCTTCTATTTGTAACATTTTAGGAATATTATTATTTCACTGCTTCTTCACCTTTAAAGGCTGCTCTAAATTCCCCATCCCTTCAGAAAGTGGAACAGGAAATATCACTAACCATTTCTCATTCCCTTCCTTGACAGGGTAATTGGTTTGATGGATAAGGGGAATGCAATATATATAATGTGACTTTGGCAAGGCCTTTGACAATTCCAGATGGCATTATCAAAAAGTAATTGGAGAACTGTGAGCTGGCAGATGGCTACAGCAAGGTAACAAATTCCAGGGGGGTAGTTGTGCTACAAAACCAACAAAGACTGTTATGGCAACTTAGATATTAACTATTTATTGGAGGATAACTAACGGACCTTAGACCCCTCTTCATCAGATAACCAAAGCAATTTCTTCCTAATTAGAGTACCCAAATATCTATATAATGAAATAGGAATAAATCTTCATAATATCATCATACAAGGAAATGTCTAAATTGAATAGAATGAACATTTTGGTGAATTCAAGTTTCTCAAAAATCTTCCTTGAAAGATTATTTATTTATGGTAGTTTGAGATCATTGCAAGATATAGTAGACGGAAATAATTTGTGATGGTTGACTGTCAGTGTTTGATCTGTGCCAATTTACAGACAGCCTATTTATTTTGTACAAATAAAAATCAGAATTGTTGACAAGTGAAGGAAGCAATTAAATTCTGGATGGATATAGTTATTACATTTGCAAAAATTGCTTTAACGTATATAAAATTCAATATTTTCTTGCAGAACCTGTGTCATGTTCTTTACTGCTAGCAATAGTTATTTTGAAGATAGCATTAGCCAAGTGAGGCAGAATAAAACAGAGATATACTGCTCTGCTTCACATTAACCTGCAACTGTGTCTATTCTTTGATTTAAATCAGTTACATCTTCAGAGATGTAAGAGAAAAATTGGTTGCTTTGGTTTTTCACAGAATCCTTTCTCAGCCACATACAGTATCTTTCCTATAAATATTTTCTCCTGTGACTCCAGGGTTTAAGAGAAATGAAGCATTTGCCTTTAGTATCTAATGCTAGAGAACAAAAATAATTGTGTGAACTATGTGTATGTAATGCATAGTTTGAGGCACTGGAAGTTATTGGTGTAAAGTATATTTTCTTATTGTGAAATCTGTTTATCCGTTTGTTGAAATATTTGTATTTTGACCTTCTGAGATAAATTCAAAGGAGTTTCAAATATTTTAGGAAATAAAATTTGTACAAATTGCAAATAGTGTAAATAAATGTGGATCTAAGTATGTATGCATCTATGCATGCATGTGTGTAATGTTATATTAATAAAATGATGTCAATCACATGTGATACATGCTGCAACATGGATAATTCACAAAAACATGATCATGTTACAAATGTTGTATTTTAAATATTTGTATTTCATAATTCATGCTAACATGCAACAGGTTATGTTATATTCAATAGTAGCGTGTGAAAAAGTACTCTTAAATGCCAACTTGAATGTATTATAAATTTATTTTTACAATGAATATTCTAGGCTAAAATAAATAATACTAAATAAATTACAGGAAAAGCAAACAATAAAGAACAATGTTGGGAAGCTTTCTCTTTTTTATATTCTAAGAGATCACAATGGAAACATGTAATGGCACTTGTAAGCCTGAATATATTGCTGACCAGTACCTATTATCCATGGCCATTGGCCATGCTAGTTGAGGCAGGTGAGCCATGGTATCTGGAAAACTATAGGCTCCATACTTTTATTCCAGTGTGTTCTCCATTTTTCATAAATGTTCACAGAGCTTTTCTTCGTTTTCATTCCTAGTGCTCTCCTATGCATATTTTTCCTTATAGCTGCTCTATTAAGCATTTGTACTGTTTAACTAAATTTAACTGATCCCTTTTTGACAGTTGTAGCCATGAGTTAGGAAGTGTGGCAGTTGAGTATAAATAGGATATCTTAGATTTCATTTGGCAAACATTCTATATTAAGTTGGTTAGTTCTTATTTTGCTCTGTGTATATCCTATGCAGTACTGGGATACAACTTTTTTAACAACTGGTTCTCTGCCCTAATGATTGGCTGGGTGGGCATAGCTGGGTGGGCATGACTGGGAGGGTCATGTGATTGAGTGGGCATGGCCAACTCTATATCACTTGTGTGGGTGGTACCTATATGGGACAGGCAGGGTTGGGGAGGGAATCCAGGTGTGTGTGTGTGTGTGTGTGTGTGTGTGGGAGAGAGAGAGAGAGAGAGAGAGAGAGAGAGAGAGAACCATGATACAACTCTCCAAGATTGGATCGGATCTCTCTCCCTCTTTCTCTCTCTCCCTCCTTCTCTCTCTCTCTCTCTTTCTTTCACACATACACACAGGCAGGCTTAGAAAGTCTACCAGGCCCATCATGCTGCAGATGCCCCACACTCACAACTTTGCCTGGCTCATGTTCTCCTTCACCAGTCTAGCTTGATGCAGGCAGCAGCGCAGCTCGCATTGCTCTTTCTAAGCCCGCTCTTGGTTAGGCTGGCACCAGTGAGGACTGGCTTTTTGCCTAGCTTTGTCCAGCCAAGGAAAAATGGATAGGGGCCTGGGGAGGAAGCCTTCATCAAGCTAGACTGGGAAATCTGTCTGCAAGAGAAAAAGAAGCTGGGTCAGCTGGACCCAGAAGCAGCAACCACACACTCTCCCCTTTCTACTATCCCCTTCTTTACATAGGATCTCCAAGCAGTGGAGAAGGAGTCAGAGAGGAAGAAGGAGGCAGAGGCGACCACTAGCATGATGGAGAGAGTGCCACACAGAAACAGGAGCACACAAAAACTCTTGCCCCTTTCTCCCTCTCTGTGTCTGTTGCTGTGTGATCCTGTGTGAAGAAGGGGGCTAGCAGAGAGGGGAGAGTATGGGGAAGCATCTGGGTATGGCTCATCCAGCTTCTCTCCCTCTCACAGCCAGTTTTTGGGCTATTCTCAGGCTGTTCTTTGGACTGATTTTGGCAAGAAATATGACCTGAAAACAGCTCGAACAATGGCCTGAAAACAGCCCCAAAATCACTTGAAAACAGCCCAAAAATGACCTGTTTGGGGGGGAATTTTTAGTCCATGTTTCAGACTGTTTTCAGGCCATTTTTGGTTCAAAGAGGGCAAGAAAATGGCCCAAAATTGGACCATTTGGGGTGCCAATTTCAGCCATTTGGGGCCATTTTTCATGCTGGTTTTTTTGGTCCAAAACAGCCTCAAAAATGGCCAAAAATGGCCAAAAAAAAGCCTGTTTTGGCTGGTTTGGGACCATTTTCAGGCTGTTTTGGGGGGCATTTTTGGACTGAAGAATGGCCTAAAATGCCCTGAAAATGGTCCCCAAAACAGCCTGAAAAATGGGCAGGATGGGGCCAACCAGTGGTCTGATTTGCCAGTTCTCTGAACTGCACAGAATTGGAACAATCAGTTCAGGTGAACTGGTCCGAACCAGCAGCAGCCCATCTCTGATCCTATGTAATGGTTATTTACATAGTAAATATAAAAAACAAATGTATTTGTCTATGTATAGAAGATATCAATGTAAAATCCACATTTTTAGATGAGTCTCTGAAATAATTTTGAATCCTTTATAATATCTCCTACATTAGTTGTTTTCATATGCTGTTGTTGATACATAAAATTAGCACTATGAACAATTTTAAATCATATCATTATTTGAAAAATGTCCTGAAGAGGCGGTAGCTCTGAAGTTTCATTATAACATCTTCCAACAGGACAACAGTTAATATGTTTTATTTATTTTATTTATTTATTTTGTCAATTCCTTACAAGATAATAGGTATAAGTAAAAACATAGTTATGAATACATGGATACATAAAAGAAAAATAGAAAATAAAAGAAACAATAGGACAGGGACAGTAGGCACATTGGTGCGCTTATGCACACCCCCTACAGACTTCTTAGGAAAGGGGTGAAGTCAATAGTAGACAGTCTAAAGTTAAAGTTTTTGGGGTTTGGAGAAGAAACCACAGAGCCAGGTAGAGTATTCCAGACATTGACCCCTCTGTTGCTGAAGTTGTATTTCCTGCAATCAAGTTTGGTGCGATTAACCTTGAGTTTGCATCTATTGTTTGCTCTTTTGTTGTTATGGTTGAAGCTGAAGTATTCATTGACAGGTCGGACATTGCAATGTATGATTTTATATACTATATATATAGATCAGATCGAAGGCGGCATAGTTCTAGGTTTTCTAGGTCTACAATTTCAAGTCTGGTGGTATAAGATATTCTGCAAAGAGTAGAGAAGTGGAGAACTCTTCTTGTGAAATATTTCTGGACTTTCTTAACTGTGTTAATATCAGATACATAATGTGGGTTCCAGACTGATGAGCTGTATTCAAGTATTAGTCTAGCAAATGTTTTGTATGCTCCAGTTAGTCATGTAATATTACCAGAGAAAAAGCTACATAGGATGAGGTTAACAACTCTTAATGCCTTTTTGGCTATGGAGTTACAGTGGGCTCTAGCACTTAGATCATTAGAGATGAGTACTCCAAGATCCTTCAGAGAGTTTGGATCATCAACAAGGTCTTGACTATTCAGCCTGTATTTTATTTTCTGATTATTATTATTTTTTGCCAATATGTAGGACAGAGCATTTATTTGTTGAGATTGGAAGTTGCCATTTGTTTGACCATTCTGATACATAGTCGAGGTCTTTTTGAAGGGTAGCAGTATTGTCTGTGGTTTTGAATAGCTTTACATCATCAGCAAAGAGAATGCAGTTGCTCTTGATATGATCACAGAGGTCATTTATGTAGAGTATGAAAAGAGTTGCTCCTAGAACACTGCTTTAGGGGACACCACTGTTGACAGGTACAGAATTTGATTGGACACTCCCAATTTTGACCATTTGTTGTCTGTCTGATGCTTCTATCCAGTTATGCAGGTGTCCATAGATACCGTAAGATTTTAGTTTTAGGAGTAGTTTGTCATGTACCACTGAATCAAAGGCTTTACAGAAGTCTATGTAGATTGCATCTATTGCTTTGCCCTGATTGAGTTGTGTAGTCCATATGTTTTTGCAGTGTAAGAGTTGCAGATTACATGATAGTTTTTTTCTGAAACCAAATTGTTTATTAGAGAGTAGGCTGTTTGCTTCTGAGTGAAGGATGATGGATTGATTAATAATTGATTCCATGACTTTACAGGTGACACAGCATAAAGAGATTGGTCTGTAATTTTCAACTAGGCTGGGGTCTCCCTTTTTGAAGATGGGGATGACCGTGGCCATAGTTTTAGCAAGGAGCTGGTCCTGAAAGATTTTTCAAAGATTATGCTTAGAGGTTCAGCTATGGCAGTGGATAGTATTTTTAAGAAGTAGGCACATATTCTGTCCGGTCCAATAGATAGAGATGGTTTTAGATTGCATAGTGCTTTTTCAACATTGTCTTCTGTAAAATCAGTATGTATTAGATCATTGTAGTTGTCTGTGGTTCGACTAGGAAATACTGGGCATGATCCATTGCTGTTTACAAATACTGAGCCCAAGAATTTGTTAAAGAGGTTGGCTTTAATAGTGTCATCATTGCAGTCTTTACCATTAGGTCCTTTCAGGGGTGGGCTGGACCTTGAGTCTTTTAATTTGTTGTTTACAAAATTGTAGAAAGCGTGGGTGGAATTGGTGCGTAGAAGGTTTTTTTCTTGTTTAATGTGATAATTGTTGCATTCAGTTTTTATCTGGTGGCATAAATTTTTGTATCGGCTTTTGAAGTTGGCAATGTGACCAGATTTGTTTTTCCACCAAAGTGATTTCTTTTTGGATTGAAGCTTCCTTATTGTTATGGGTAATAAGTTTGATGACTCTTTTAACTTCAAGTAAAAATATGTTGTAATGGTCTTCTACAGTATTGCATCCAGTGAATAGAAATTGCCAATCAAGGGATGAGATATTGTTGTTTATAAGATCATAGTTGCCTTTTTTGAAGTTATAATTGGGGATTCCATCATTGTGATGATTTTTTTGTGGACGTATGTTGAGACAAAAGTCAATCATGTTGTGGTCACTGTTGGAAAAGGGTTCTTTAATTTATATTCCGTAAATTGAGTTCAAACTATTGCAGAAGATGAGATTGAGGCAGTTGTTAAGTCTAGTGTTGTTGGTTACTAGTTGTTCCTAGTCCCAGATTTGTCACTGCATTGTAGAAGGTTGCATGTGTGGGTTCAGTTGTACATTTGTTAAGGGTCCAGTTAATATAAGGTAGATTGAAGTCACCAAGAAAGATAAAAGTGTGTGGGCAGGATGCTGCCCATGTTAGCAGTGTATTTATCTTGTTTGCATGTTCGATGTTATAATCAGGAGCTCTTATGGTTTATGGTCACTGAAATAAGAAATGTAATATGTAGTATGAAGCATTGCATACTAGAGATATCTATTTGGTTCCATTTCAACACATTTCTAAGTAAATCCAATTTTAATAGTACATTTATTTGGTAGTGCATCCACTTACAAAGTCTTTGGTGCATACCAGCTATGATATAGCACTTATCTGCAACTTATCTGCAACTTTTTAAAACAGTTTCATTTTTTTCCCAGAATCATGTGACAGCCACCCAATCCTAGGAAAAGACACAGTGACTTTAAAGAGGAAAAGATAGATTTAATAGAAGCTAATCTAAAGTACTGAGATTTACTAATGCAGAGCGGGGGTGGAGGGTCAAAAAAATCCAGAGAATATTATGAACCCTGAAGTGAAAGAGCCCATGAACATATATTGACAATACACATGTGTACAAAGAGGTAGGCTTTTATCACATGCTCACAATCATCATCTTGATTTTTATGCATCATTTCACTGGCAAAAGCACCGTGGACCGGTCCTTCATTATTTCCAGAGCAGCCCCATGGGCCTTGAGTTTGACACCCCCTGTTCTATCACCACTTATTTAGTTTTGCAAAGAGGGATCCGTTGATCAAATCATATAGCATCATTCCAAGTTATCTCTTTATGATGATTTAAATACACTGCATTGTCTTTAACCTGGAGTTATCCTTTTCCTTTTCAGCACCCTCCTTGATAGGTATGGTCAGGAAGGACTGGGCTTCTCAAAACAGCATTGCCCTGTCATGGCAAGACCCTGCTTTTCCTAATGGAGCCATTCTGGACTACGAGATCAAGTACTATGAGAAAGTAGGTCTTGACTACAATAAAATAAAACCATTGAATTAGCCTCATTTTCTAACATTTTCCCCTTTTTGTATATCAGTTTATAGCATAGCCTGTTTATGCCAAACAATTGGCATTTTAAATATACAGCTGATATTTGCAGGGTTGTTTTTTTCATTGTAGATTTTGTTCATTAAGAAATTGATTCTTACTTTGGTTTGGCTGTACAACCAATGACCTGCTTCAAATGGGTCTGCTCAGTGGTGATCTCAGTTTATGATGAAAACTTCCAATCATGACTTCAGCACACACAAAATATTACACACTTGGAAAAAAGAAATAGCATCTTAACCACTTAAAACTAGTAATGGGCAATTAATTATTAGTTCCATGTGCAATTTGTTATCAGTTAAGATGACATTTATGACATTAATATGCCACACTACAGAAAGAATTTGGTTGCTTTTCAACTCAATATTAAAGAAAAATACCATGATATATATACATCAGTCTTCCTAAACAATCTTGGCATTACAACTCCCAGAATGTCAGCAAACGGCCATGCTGATTGTGTATGCTGGATATTGTATGAGATGTTAGTTTGTAGGGAGTCTCTGTAAAAAAAATTTGAGCTTTGCAGTTTTTTATTGTTTTGAATAAATGCTAATATTTAATTTGTATCATACATCATGATGATCATACATTAGATAGAGGTTAATTGTGTGTCTATGATACAAACATTATTTTTTTAAAAAGTACCAAAAGTTATACACCAGCATATATCAAAATACACGAAGGTATTGGCTTAGACTGATTGATTGATGGTTTGATTTTGAGGTGCCTACTCAAAAAAGATTCCAGGTTGGTTACATTTAAAAATGTACATAATACAAAATAAAACCTAAAAATATAAAACATTTTAAAATGAACTTTAATACACAATGGAAATATATTTTCCCATTTCTTCTTCCCACCTTCAATCCTCCGCCACCCCCTATTCATCCCACAGCTGTTTTGCAGAGTTTGGGCAGAGTTTCCAAACATTTCATGTAGTTAAGGATTTACTACAAAAAATATATATTTGCTATTTTCTAGTCACTCTTTCTCAACTATCCCTTATTATATTCTCATATTGCTTTGGAGTGTCTGCCATCCCCACAATGGGATTGTTGGAAGAGAAGTTTTCATTCCATGAATTCATTTTGACTTAAAACAATTTCGGGGGGAAATCATAGTATATGATGCATCTACATATTCTGTAGGCTTTGTTGATGATTTTGAAGTATCCTTTGTCTCAACTTTTGTTAGAACAGTTCAGTTAATAGCCTATCATTTTGTATTTCTTCTGAGCAGTTACTAGTGTCATAATTTCTGGAAGAATACATCTGCTGCTCATAAATGTTTGGAGGTTAAAGTAAAACTTTCATTCAGTTGACAGCATCTCGTTGAGGGAGATGTGTAGTCTAAAAACATGAAATATAAATAAATAAATAAATCTTATATTTGCAGTGACCTTGTATAAACTAGGTGTGTCTTAATCAATGACTTAAAATGAAAAGATTTCTGGATAGAAATACTTTGCTTTTTGTCAGTGGCAAATATCATGTACTTTCAAGCATAATCAACTAATAATGAAATAATGTCAGACATAAAGTTGTGTAAATATAAACTTCCATTACTTAAAACTCATGAATTCATAATGCAATTTATTACACCAGCAAAATCTATACTTGTTAATATGACCTACATGCACATATGCATCTAGAATTTTTTTAAAAAAAATCTGTTACTTTATTATGCTTAAAGAAAAGTCTAGAGAAGCAATATGTAGTCAGATGCTTGGCTATGTATAGCAATGTACCAAAAGCAAGTGTGTTAATGATTTGTGAAATACTATTAAGTCTAGAACCTTAGTTCAACACAATCTCCAAGAGCCAATTTTGTGAATAAAAAATAGTGAA
>BHEV01015242.1:239-10620 GCA_004319985.1 Emydocephalus ijimae
GAGTTTTTGGTTGCATACAACTATAGACTGCAACACCGCCCGGGGAAAGCCATTCCCCATGCTGATGCACTGAGCCGTGCACCACTTCCAGAAACCGTTGATGACCCAGCTCCAACCCTTACGACACTCCAGATTGAAATGCTACATTCACCGCTGCTAACAGCCAGAGACATTGCGATCGAAACAAAAAGAGATCCTGTCTTAGTGCGAGTTCTTAGCTGGGTCGAACGGGGATGGCCAGTAGAACAAACCCCTGACAACTTCACTCCCTTCAGGAACCGGCAAACAGAACTTTTTTCGCAAAAAGGCTGCATTCTATGGGGGGATAGAGTCGTCGTCCCAGAGCGGTTACAACGAGCAGTATTAAAAACACTGCATGACGGTCACCCTGGCATCGTGCGTATGAAAGCGCTTGCACGAAGCTACGCGTGGTGGCCGGGCATCGACAAACAGATCGAAACTGGGTAAAGACTTGTTTAAAGTGCCAAGAAGTTAGCAGTGCCCCACCTAAAGCAACTCCAACAGAGTGGGAAACACCCCGGGGACTGTGGTCCCGCATCCACGTTGACTTTGCGGGACCTACTAAGGGACAAATGTTCCTCCTAACAGTGGATGCCTATTCCAACTGGCTCAAGATCCACGAAATGAAGAGTACTACAACCGAGTCCGTCATCCGGAAATTGAACAGGCTATTCGCGACGCATGGGCTGCCAGACGTTCTGGTCCCTGACAACAGACCCCAGTTTACCGCTCTACCCTTTGAACAATACTTAGCGGACTGGGGTATTCGCCATGCGCTAACTTCGCCAGCACACCCTGCGGCTAACGGAAGAGCTGAGTGCATGGTACAATTTGTAAAAAAACCCTCTACAAAATGGACTATGGGGACATTGAAGATAAAATAAACAGAATACTCCTACTCCAACACATCACTCTGCACAGCGTCACCAACAAGACTCCAGCTGAACTGTTGATGGGACGCAAGCTCCGTTCCCACCTCGACCGGCTTCACCCGTCTTATGAGCCAGAGAAACCCTGTGGATCTAGTGGAAAATGCCGCGAGTTCAAGATAGATGACTTAGTTTTCGCCAGAAACCTTTCCAGCGAACCGTTGTGGGTCGAGGCAACTGTAATTCAAGCCACCGGACCCAGATCGTACCATGTGAAAACCTGCAACGGAAAAATATGGAAATGCCATATAGATCAGCTTCACTCTAGGCTACAACCCAGTTTCCGTGACTCCGGTGACTCCCAAACTGAGGGGGGACGGGATGTCGAAGAAACCGAATTCGAGATGGTGGAAAGCAGGAGCGAAGGAAGTCAGCTATTGGGCATGACAAATGAAGAAGAATCAGGGAAGGGAGTGTCCTCGCCACAGAGGAATACCTCAACAGAAGCAAGCCCGCAAAGATTGGAGGACAACAACGAGAACATTAGCGGCACCGAGTCGTCCAATGAGGATGCGGAACCACCGGTACCTGATATGCCCAAAAACGCCCCGCCGAAACCGGTTTACAGATAGGAACCGGTGGGACAGCGCAAATCTAATAGACGGTCAAAACAACCTTCATACCTCAGGGATTACGTCACCGCACCCCTTAAACGGAACCCGGGGGGAAAGGGTGTTATGAACTAATAAAACGCTTAAATAAAGTTTTATCAAACCTTTTGAAAAAGCAGGGTTCTAATCCTGTGCTTCTGATTGGCCGATAATCACGATATCGGATTGGTCCGTTCAGGAGAATCTGATTGGCTGTTAACGAGCCACTCTCATTGGTTCAAGGGTTTAACACTCCATGTTTCTCATTGGTTACTAGATCAGCAGCCTGCCCTATAAAAGGGCTGCTGCTGCCTGAGGGTTTTTGCTCTGTTCAGAATGATTAATAAAGAGTTGAAGTTCACTGTTCACTGCCTCGTCTCCATTCCTTGCGCCCATGCATAGAACATAACAGTCACCACCACCACCACTTTGTTATAATCAATTACATACTAAATAGTTTTATTAAAATTCACATTTATGTCTTTCAAGGGATCAAATAATTGTGGACTGGAAAACAGAAAGACAATGGGTTAACTTTTCAGAGGAGTGCCTTCAGAATTTTTCCTTTAAATGTGGCAGAGCTCACAAGTGAAATAAATTTGGAGGCCTCACCTTCAATGGTATTTATGCCTAAGTTCAGGAGGAACACAATTCATCACCACTGACAAGATCTTCTTGTGGCGTTTGGAAAAGACTGAGCTGAAGTTTTCACTCCAGTCTGTGTTTCTAGCGGGAACACGGACCATTCCTATTGGCTGATGCCATTTGACAGCCAGCTATAAATGGGAGCTGTTAAATGCCATCAGCTGTTGTCCGCCAGCTGGCTGCCTTGTCAGCGCAGCAGCCATGGCAACCCTTTATTGTTACAATAAAGTAAAAGCTGAAGTTCGCTCCGTGTTTGCCTCAGGTTATTCCAACACTCCACAACACTGGCGACGAGGGCGGGATTCCTATAAGAGGCAACCAGGAAAAGAATTGCTGAGTGAAGTCACTACAAAAAGAGTCAAAGTCACTACCGAGCTGAATGTCACTTTAAGAGCTACTGTCACTATTCGCGAGTGCGAATTTCAACTTTCCTTGAAAGATCCAGCACTGCTGAGTTGAGATGACTTTGAACCCTGCATTCCCACCTTTCAGACCGACAGCGGAAACATGGGAGTCCTACAGAAACCGATTTGACTGTTTCCTAGATGCCATAGACCTTGCTGACATTTCCGACCACAGGAAAAAGTCCTACTTTTTAAGTTTTTGTTTGACACTGCTACGGCATTATTGGCTCCATGTTCAGTTAAGACTGTTCCATGGGAAGAATTGCAGGAAATTCTTTCCAACCACTATTCCCCGAAGCCAGGCATCATGCTTTTAGGAGATGGATTCAGGCTGAGGGAGAGACTATTAGTGGGTACATGGCTGTCCTATGTACAGCTGCCTTGCATTGTGGGTTTAGAGACTATCTGGAAGACATGTTATTAGATCAACTAGTTTGTGAAGTCAGGGATTTAAGGCTACAAAGACATCTATTGGCTAAAAGGGATTTAACCCTTACATTAGCAATTGAAGAGTCTCAAGCTGCTGAACTATCAGCACTTTCAGCAGCAGAAATTCAGGGAAATCCAATTAGCCAGGGCAGTTCAGCCATCCATTACGATGAAGCCTCCTCAGAAGAAGGCTATGAAGAGGCTAATGGTGTAAATCGCCTCAGGCAGGAAAAACCAGTCAAGGGGAAAACAGGCCAAACCCCAATCTACCTCTACAGCATCAGCCCATTTGTCTAAGCTGTGGGGGAAACCACCTCAGGGCATCCTGCAAGTTCAGGAATGCCATTTGTCTAAAATGCCAAAGGAAGGGTCATTTAGCCAGGATCTGTCAAGCAGGAAAGACTTTTGCCCAAAAGCCTCAGAGAACCCATCATTTCCAAAAACAAGTTGAAGACTGTTCTACCTGCGATCAAACCAAGCTGACTAACAAAGGCTCTAACAAAATTAGTGTTTTTGTTTCTATAGAAGAAAAACCTTGCAGGATGGAGGTTGACACAGGCTCAGCACTGTCCATTATCTCATGGAGCACCTTGAAACAACTACTTCCCAGAATGGCTAAGAAGAAGTTTCATGGCTGCTAGTTAACCCTATGTGACTACCAAAGCAGAATCATCCCAGTCATCGGAAAAAGCAAGTTTTTTGTTCAATTTCAAAATTTTAAAGGTCACTTGCCTTTAGTGGTAGTGGATGGTGCCCTCCCTAGATTTTTGGGGTTAGACTGGTTTCCTGCCCTTGGCCTCCATATAAACGTAATCCACTCTATTACAAATGCTGAAGTGGACACCTTGTTTAATGACTATGCTGATGTGTTCAGTGAGGTGCTGGGCTGTTATTCAGGAACCACAATATCTTTCAACTTGGACCCTCAGGCAGTACCAATCTGTTCAAAGCCTTGAAGGGTACCTTTTGCAATCGGCCCCAAATTAGACATGGAGCTTGACAAATTAATTAAACAAGATGTATTAGAGCCTGTAGACTTCGCAAAATGGGAAACCCCAATAGTGACACCCCTGAAGAAAGACGGGAGCATAAGAATCTGCGCATCATTGAACAAATATTTACAAATCAGCGCCTATCCGGTCCCTGTTATCCAGCACCTACTACATTATTTTGAGCCAGGAACCATTTTCGCTAAATTAGACATGTCACAGGCCTATCAACAGTTCCCTGTTGATGACACAGCTGCTGAACTACAAACTATTGTAATGCACAGGGGTGCTTTCAAATGTAGGTGCCTCCAATTTGGCATAAGTGTAGCCCCAGGAATTTTCCAATCCTTAATGGAAAGACTTCTTCAAGGATTACCGGGCGTAATTCCTTATTTTGATGACATTTTAATATCTGCCCCTGACAAGCCTGAGTTACTTGAAAGAGTCAGAGGAGTCCTCGATCATTTCAGAAAGCATGATCTTAAATTAAAGAAAGACAAATGCACTATTGCCACCCCACAAGTAGAATTTTTGGAATACAGAATTGACACTTCTGGTATTCACCCAATTGAATCCAAAGTAAGGGCTATTCACGAGGCACCCACGCCAACTAACAAAACTGAGCTCCAGGCCTTTTTAGGACTCCTTAACTTTTACGCTTCATTTTTGCCTCATAAAGCTTCCATTGCAGAGCCTCTGCACAGACTCTTGGACAAGCAATCCCCCTGGTACTGGGGACCTAGGGAAGCCCATGCCTTCCATGCTGTCAAATCATTACTTACAATGCTGTCCTGATACAATTTAATGAACATTTACCTTTAGTTTTAGCAGCAGATGCTTCTCCTTTTGGCATAGGTGCTGTTTTAAGTCATAGACTGCCTAACGGTTCTGAGGCACCCATTTCCTTTTTCTCCAGAACTTTTTCCCCAGCTGAGCGCAACTACAGCCAAATTGACAAGGAGGCTTTGGCTGCAGTTGCTTCTGTCAAAAAATTCCATGAGTTTCCATCGGGACACTATTTCGAGTTGATGATGGATCACAAGCCTCTGTTAGGCCTTCTATCTGGCGAAAGACAAACTCCTCAGATTTTGTCTCCAAGAATGACCAGGTGGACCTTATTTCTGGCTGCCTATTCCTATACACTGGTTCATCGACCTGGCAAGAGTCTATGCCATGCTGATGCTCTTAGTCGCTGCCCCCTGACTGTTCCTGCGGAGGATCCTGCACCAACTAATGCTGTTTTCCATATCAACGATCTCAAACTCCCCATCACTGTCCTCGATATCGCTGCCCACTCTTCCAGGGACAAGGTAATTGCCCAAGTTCTTGACTGGGTGGGAAGGGGGTGTCCAGCAATTCCTTATGCCCCTGAATTTGTGCCTTTCGAAATTCGCCAGCAAGAACTATGTTCTTTGCAAGGCTGTTTACTTTGGGGAATGAGGGTAGTTATCCCTTCCAAGTTGCAATACTCAGTTTTAAAGGTCCTGCATGAGGGCCATCCCAGCATTGTCAGGATGAAGACCCTGGCTCGCAGTTATGTATGGTGGCCAGGCATGGATGCTCAGATTACAAGTTGGGTGAATGCTTGTCAGCCATGCCAAGATACCAGACCTGCTCCACTCATATCCACTCCAGGCAGGTGGGAAGATTCTATGGCCCCTTGGTCCCGGGTGCATATTGATCTGGCTGGCCCCGTTCATGGGCGTACATTCCTGGTGATGGTTGATTCTTTTTCTAAATGGGTAGAACTGACCTTGATGACCACCACAACTTCAGAAGTTGTCACTAAGGCTCTATCAAGGATATTCACTACCCATGGCCTCCCTGACACCATCGTGTCTGATAACAGCCCCCAGTTTACTTCCTGTGAGTTTGAGGTCTTCCTAGCCAACCTAGGAATAAGGCACGCACTTACAGCTGCTTTTCATCCTGCCAGTAATGGCCTGGCTGAAAGGGCAGTCAGATCAGTTAAGGAGGCCCTGGCAAGGTTTGGGCCTATAGAGTAGCACTCTAAGCTCGCTAAGTATCTCCTGACCCAGCACACAACTCCCTGTGCCACCACTAATAGGTCTCCAGCTGAACTTCTCATGGGTAGACGTCTGAGGACCACCCTAGACAGACTCCCTCCACATTATGCCCCAGTCACACCCCTAGGGTCAAAAAGCCAGGCAAGGGAGTTCGCTGAGAATGACCAGGTCTATGTCCAGAACCATGCGGGACACCCTTTGTGGATGCCTGGGCAAATTGTGGTGGTAACTGGTCTTACAGGGTCCAACTGCAAGATGGGCGCATCTGGCGCCACCATATCGATCAGCTTAGAAGGTGTTGGAGTGCGTCTGCAGATGGCCCTCAAGACATTCCTGCAACAGAGAAACCACCGGCTCCCAAATAAACTTCCCTTGGATCCGACAGGAACGCAAGCCTATCTGAACAGCCATCTGTCCCTCGCCCAGAAACGCCTGAAGCTGAGACACCAGCTTCGTTGGCACCAGAAGTTGCCTAGCAAGCAGAAAAGTTCCTTCCAGCAGCAGCTTCATCAGGATTTAGAAGATCTGGCCGCCTGCGCAAGCGCCTGAGTTATCTGAAGAACTATGCATGCTCCGTTCTGGGGGAAAGGAGTGTGGCGTTCGGAAAAGATTGAGCTGAAGTTTTCACTCTGGTCCATGTTTCCAGCAGGAACACGGACCATTTCTATTGGCTGATGCCATTTGATAGCCAGCTATAAAAGGGAGCTCTCAAATGGCATCAGCTGTTGTCTGCCAGCTAGCTGCCTTGTTAGCGCGGCAGCCGCGGCAACCCTTTATTGTTACAATAAAGCAAAAGCTGAAGTTCGCTTCGTGTTTGCCTCAGGTTATTCCGCCGCTCCACAACACTTATCAAGAGAGAATGGAATAGCATGGTCTTAGGGGTCAGGATAAAAGGCCAGCTGAGCACAGGGAAACCAGTCCAAACTGGATATCTTTACCTTTCATCCTGTCTAGAACAGCCAGTCATTTAAAAAAATATAAATATCAGAGTGGCAAAATGGCTCCCTGATGAAATTGCCTAATAATAATGGAGTAAGTAAATCCAGCAATAAAAAGAGCTACCCCTGTGCTTGGAAGAGGTGGGGGAAATCAAATAGACCATAATGAAGATAGTCAAAGTGAATTTCATTTCAGCAACTCCTGCTGTTGACTAACCACGTAACTATAGTGACACTAAACAATAATAAAGGGAGATCCTCAGGAAACAAGAGATCATGTCCTTTCACATAGAGAGGTCACTGGAGCATCGAGAGGTCACTGGGGCATCAGCAAACTGTTCTGACACAAAAGTGGCTGATAAAGGATAAACATCCAATCAATAAGTATTAAATGAAATATGTGGAGTGACATACAAGTGTGCTGGTGTAAATGGAGTAGCCAGCTATATTTTGTGTTGAGAGAAATGGTTACCAAGAGCTGATCCCCCCCCCATTCCTTTTAAGGATCAGCACTGTCAGCATATGCCAAGTGCAGAAATTACACACTTATCATCTCAAAGGAAAAGTGATAAATCTGTCATTGTCCAAGTGCTTCAGTAGATACTAGATTTTTTTATTTTTATGGATAACAAAATGAAGGAGTTCAATCAAATCTTTATTTTGATTATAAACAAACATAAAATACAATCTGGAAGAATTACATCCATTCCAGTAATAACATTGAAATACATAAGGCCTATAAAGTAATTAAAAAATAGGACTGCAAATAGAATATATAATGTTAAAACAGTAAAGTCTCACCATAAAAATTAATACCAAGACTATGGACTAAAAGCATGGGGGAGGGGCTGCTCTGAAGGCCACCCAAAGGATGTAAGAAAGATAACGAGGGCTCTCAGTAAGTTGTATAACAAAACAGTTTTATATGAAGGGTTCAAAACATCTTTCTAAAAAGAACTAATGAGGTTGGAAGAGGGAGGAAGTATTTTCTTCTTTTCTGACTGTGTTTTTGTGTTCTGCGATGTGTGTATTTATTCTCCTGTTGGTTTGTCCAATGTATGTGGCTGGGCAATTGTTGCATGGTATTTCATAAACTCCTTGGTTTTCTAGCTGGATCTTGTCTTTGGGGTTTCTTGGGATGTTGGCCATTTTTTGGTCAGTGCCAAAAGCTGTCCTGATATTGTGTTTGTGGAGAATTTTGCTGATTCTGATTTTGCTGATTTGCTGAGAATTTTGCCTTTGATGTAGGGGAGGAGTGTGATACTGTTTTCTTGTTCTGTGTCTTGGTTTTTTTGGGGGTATCTCTCTTCGGATTAGGTTGGTAATTGTGTTTCTTTGGAATCCATTGGAAATTAATATGTTAGTGAATAAATGCACACATCGCAGAACACAAAAATGCAGTCAGAAAAGAAGAAAATACTTCCTCCCTCTTCCAGCACCTTAAAGCCACAGGACATGAAATTAATTTTGAAGGAACCAAATTAATATCCAACACTGAACATTCCAGCAAGAGAATAATCAGGGAAGCCATCGAAATAGAGAAATACCCCCATAACATGAATAAACGGGACAACACCTCCCGCCTACCAGACATCTGGAAACTAGCCCTCACCAACAAATGAGTCCCAGCCATGAAAACCAACACCAGACCCAAAACAACACGAGACACCACTGCCAATCCCCCTCATCAGACCCAGGCCCAAACCCATCCTATAAATGAAGGACAACCACCGTCCAGAAACCAGACCATGGCTCCTTCACCTGTTGTCACACACCCCGACCCCAAAACCAAACAACCTGGCACACATCAAGAACACAGACCCAGACCCCAAACTCAAAGCCAGACCAAAACCCAGAATGCTACATCACAGCCACCTGCCCAGGATATCACATCAGAAAACTCAAGAAATTACACCACAAGAACTCAAGAAGTTGCAACACAGCAAACGACCCAGGAAAGCACAGCACAAGACCAAGGATACCACAGCAATCAAACTCATAAGGTCATCACACAACCCATTACCCAAGTCATTACAACACAGAAGGCTAATGGAAAAGAGATCAAAACACAAACGATCCAGGAGATCACAACGCAGGACCCAGGCTACCACAACAAAAGAACTCACAAGGCCATCACAAAATCCATTACCCAAGCCGTTAAAGCACGGGAGACTAATGGAAAAAAGATCACTACAAAACAAATGACCCAAGAGATTACAGCACAAGATCCAGGATATCTCCACAACAAAACTCACAAGGCCATCACACAGCCCATTATATCAACATCAACTCCATCAACCAATCAAGAGGCAACAGCGCAGCCAACCAGCCCAGCACACCAGCCCCCCCCACCAGTATTTATCGAGAGATGGCAGCTCTGATCACACACTGCTTGCACTGGCAGAAAGCAGAAAGTACCAACCTGAGGATGGCGAGTGGGACCTCACCAAAACGTCACCAAGATACTCTTAATCTTACATGGGAAAAGACCCAAACACACCTAGACCTAGATAGAAAGATAGATAGATAGATAGATAGATAGATAGATAGATAGATAGATAGATAGATAGATAGATAGTCTGAGGTTTTCACAGGTATTTGTACGTGGATCTTTGGTTATTCTGGTTTTCTCCCACATAAAATTGGAAGTATCTAGGCGACGTTTCAATGAAGTCTCATTCATCATCTTCAGGGTTGTGTCTTCAGCTTTGTGCTTCTCGGAGCTGCAAGCTCACATTACTCCGAGAAGCACAAAGCTGAAGACACAAGCCTGAAGATGATGAATGGGACTTCATTGAAACGTCGCCTAGATACTTCCAATTTTACGCAGGAGAATACCCGAATAATCAAAGATCCCCACATATGTATATATTTTTTTTTCTTAAGTTTTCTTAAGTTTTTTACTTACATGTATGGCATTCAGCTTTGTTTGGGTATTTTCCCACGTCATAGTAGTTTTAAAACTACTTTAAAAGCTTTAAAAGCACCACTACTATGGGGGGTTGGCTGTGTTCTGATTGGCTGGAGGCGTGTTCTGTTCAGTTGGGGGCTTGGTTGTGCTCAGGTTAGTCTTAGTTGCTGGGGGATTTGAGCTGGTGAGCTGTGATCTTGCTGTTTGGCTTCGAGTTCGTGGTCGTGCTGCATCTTCATGGTGGGGGTCAGTTCGCTTCATGTATGGCTCAGAGGGGTTTGAAGTGGGTAGTGATGCAGCTGCAGTCCAGCTTCTGGTCCGTGGTCGTGTCTCATCTTCTGTGTGGGTGTGAGTCTGCTTTCTACGTGGAAGTGTGGTGGTGGCATCCTGTGTGGCTCTNACTCGTTTATTCAAAAACGCTGTGTGGGCGTTTTTCTATCTCTATGGCTTCTCTGATTATTCTGCTGCTGAAGTGTTCGGTTTTGGCGATAGTTCTGG
>BHEV01015243.1:0-64036 GCA_004319985.1 Emydocephalus ijimae
AGTTTACTGCACTAATGTTCGAGCAGTACCTCGCTGACCGCGGCATCCGCCATGCACTCACCTCACTGGTGCACCCTGCGAACAACGGCCGAGCAGAACGCATGGTCCAAGCAGAACGAATGGTCCAAAAAAGACATTACTAAAGGTAGACTATGATAATATTGACGACAAAGTGAATCAAATTCTCTTTTTGCAACACATCACGCCACACAGCGTTACCGGCAGAACTCCCGCAGAATTACGAATGGGACGACGACTCCACTCCCACCTCGACCGGTTGCACCCTGCCTACGAACCAGAGAAACCAATAGGGTCCAGCGGCCGCTGTCACACATTCCAGGTGGGAGACCTCATTTATGCACGGAACTTATCAGGCCACCTGTTATGGATAGAGGCGACAGTAGTACGTGTAACCGGCCCCAAATCCTATATAGTGCAATGCCTGGATAATAAACTGTACAAACAGCATATCGACCAATTGCGGTCACGACTTGCGCCAGCAAATCATCAAATTCCCTATGACCAAACTGAGCGGGGGGAGAGTATGGAAGATGAGGAAGATCCAGGGAACCCGCTCGAAGGGAACGACGATGTGAGCGACACGCAAGAAATGGGGCAAGAAGAGGAAACTATTGCACCTCTGGGAATAGAGAATAATGTAGGAAACGAGGAAGAAATAAACTCTGAACCTGGAGCAGAATCGCTGCTAAACAATGAACTACCTCAACAGGATTGCAATCAGCCAATCCAACGAAAATCTAAAAGACTCAAAAGACAACCATCCTATTTGAAGGACTGCATAACCATACCGGATTTGAGAAGCCAGGGGGAAGGGGTGTTGTGTATACAGTAAGTTAATCAAGTTGGAGCTTGAGGTAAAGTGCAGGGTTCTGGCCCTGCACTTCTGATTGGCTGTTAGGCGGCCAGACCAGGATTGGTCAGCTCTAACGAACCTGATTAGTCCTTAACTAAGAGTTCCTATTGGTTAAAAGAGCTAGCGTTCCTAGTTCATTATTGGTTGAAATGTACAAGAGATGCCTATATAAGGCAGAGTTAACTGTTGTTGTTATTCAAGTCACTATGCAAATAAAGAGCTGAAGTTCACTGTTCAAAGACTGTCTCCAATTATTTCGACCCATGCCCAGTACTTAATACTAAGTGTTAACCAGAAGTGGTATTCAGCAGATTCTTACCATTTCTGGAGAACATGTAGTGGAAATTTTGAGTCGTTTGGCGTAATTTGATCAGTAGCAGTTTGACCAGTTTGGCGAACCGGCAAATACCACCTCTGACTGGAGATTTTACAGTATCTTTCCCCTGCCACGCCCTCCAAGCCATGCCCACAGAACTGGTAGTAAAAAAAAAAAAAAAAAAAGAATCCCAACATTGGTGTTAACAGCCTGAATACATAGGGGTATTAGAGACTCAGTATACCACCTTGCAAAACCTAGAAGAATAGCTCAGAGCAATACCTTATTTTTGAGGAAAGTGTGTGTTGCAATAAACTTCCTGACATACTTCAGTTTCTCTGTGTTGTATCCTGTCCTTGGAGAGCAAAGATATCTCATAGGAAATAAATGCAACCTGTAAATTCCTGTTGAAATCTGTATCATATATCAGCCTATGTAATACTTTTTATCTTTTGCCCTTCATATTATTAATTACTCATTACCAGGTATTAAACTCTCATCAATCTAGTTCCATAAAGATAAGAGTGACAACAGTGACACTGGAAGCATGCATTCAAAGTACAATAACACAATATCTGTTACTCTGAAATAATGTACAAGTGGGGTCACTCTGAAACCATTAAGAAAATGTTCCTCTTTTTATAAGTACTGTTTATTGTTTATTCAAGCGTCTCTGTTAAAAGTATTATTTTTCTGTTTAAGAACTTCTTCAACACAGTGACTAAATTAGTAGACCAGCAAAATACTGTGGACAAAATATATTTAGATTTCAGCAAGGCATTCGACAAAGTAGACCACAACCTACTTCTTAGTAAGCTAGAAAAAAGTGGAATAGATAGCACCACCACTAGATGGACTTGCAACTGGCTGGCAAACCATACTCAATGAGTAGTCCTTAATCGGTCTAAGTCTACATGGAGGGAAGTAAGCAGTGGGGTGCCACAAGGTTCCATCTTCAATATCTTCATTAACAACTTAGATGAGGGAATAGAAGGGGAATTTACCAAATTTGCAAATTACCAAATTTACTAAGCTGGCAGGAATAGCTAACTCCCAAGAAGATAGGCTCAAAATCCAGATGGATCTTGACAGACTAGAACACTGGGCCATATCTAACAAAATGAAATTCAATGTAAAGAAAAGTAAAGTCCTACACTTAGGCAAGAAAAATCAAAAGTACACATATAAACTGGGTGAAACCAGGCTCAATAGCAGCAGCTGTGAGAGGGATCTTGGAGTCTTAGTGGACAACCAGCTAAATATGAGCCAGCNCGGTCTAAGTCTACATGGAGGGAAGTAAGCAGTGGGGTGCCACAAGGTTCCATCTTCAATATCTTCATTAACAACTTAGATGAGGGAATAGAAGGGGAATTTACCAAATTTGCAAATTACCAAATTTACTAAGCTGGCAGGAATAGCTAACTCCCAAGAAGATAGGCTCAAAATCCAGATGGATCTTGACAGACTAGAACACTGGGCCATATCTAACAAAATGAAATTCAATGTAAAGAAAAGTAAAGTCCTACACTTAGGCAAGAAAAATCAAAAGTACACATATAAACTGGGTGAAACCAGGCTCAATAGCAGCAGCTGTGAGAGGGATCTTGGAGTCTTAGTGGACAACCAGCTAAATATGAGCCAGCAGTGTGCAGCTGCTGCCAAAAAAGCTAATGCAATCCTAAGTTGTATTAACAGAGGGTTACAATCAAGATCAAGGGAAGTACTAATACCACTCTATAAAGCCTTAGTAAGACCATACCTAGAGTACTGCATCCAGTTTTGCTCACCATATTATAAAAAAGATGTTGAGACTCTAGAAAAATACAGAGAAGAGCAACCAGGATGATTAGGGGACTGGAGACTAAAACAGACAATGAACGGTTGCAGGAACTGGGCTTGGCTAGTCTAGTAAAGAGAAGGGGAAACATGATAGAGGTCTTCCAATATTTGAGAGGCTGACACAGGAAACAAGGGGTCAAGCTATTTTTTAAAGTACCTGTAGGCCAGACAAGGAATAATGGATGGAAACTGAACGAGTGATTTAACCTGGAAATTAGGAGAAACTTTCTGACAGTGAGAACAATCAACCAATGGAACAGCTTGCCCTTGGAAGTTGTGGGAGCACCATCACTTGAGACTTTCAAGGAGAGATTGGACTGCCATTTGTCAAAAATGGTGTAGGGTCTCCCGCTTGGGCGGGGGGGTGGACTAGATGACCTACAAGGTCCCTACCAACTCTGATTATCTGTTATCTGTTAACTGAAGAATAATATAGAAGGTCAGTCTATTCCAATCTCATCCTTCTTGTGATGAAAATACCATTGGCTGCTTGATCTTAAAATCCCCATTGATACTGATTTACATGTAAATCAACAGTAATGTGTATCAACCTTTATAGTTCAGTCTTCATTGTTTGTGATCATTCTTCCTAACATGATCATAAATATTTGGCAGCCTGTTGGAAGAAAATGATGACATTCTAATCAAATGAAGCCTTGCTTCCACAAATACATAGAAATCTTTTTTGGAAAGAGAATGGGAACCATTCATTTATCCTTGTTCTGAATATTTTAGAATGTCAAATAATAAGACTTATTTCAGTTGACTTTCCCTTCATATTACGTTCAAATGATAACGAGGCTATATACTTTTATTGGTCATTTCTTTCCATTTTCTTGCAGAATGTAAGATTTTTTAACCTAATTATATCAAGATGTTTAGTTTTAAGTGCATTAAAATTAATATAATAAATGGGATAACTATAGATTTCAAAACACCAAATGATCACTACATGGCAGCAATTATATAGAGTATAATTCTTTTGTGCCATTTAGTCATTGTCTGGACTTTTTTCATCCTGTAGTTTTACATTAAGCCCCTATCAGTTTTAGAGATCTTCTTTCTTTTTGTTTAGGAGTGTTAATTGGAACCATGATAGGCCCACTGTTTCAGGGCTTTACAATGTAAAAGGTTGTATGGAATCTAAACTGGATGTTCTGTAGATGTTCTTCCTGGCTATTACCAATTAAAAATGACCACTTTTGTTCTTGCTGTTATTTTGCTTTAATTTGTTCTTTTTCTAATTTCTTAATGACTTCTTAAGGATTCAGACAATAAAGTTTTTCAGGATAGAAATACAATGTAACTCTTTCCCAGGTTCTGAACATCACATTATACAGTTCAATGCAATGTTTCTCAACCTTGGGATCTTGAAGATGGACTTCAGCTTTGGCTGGGAAATTCTGGAAGTTGAAGTCCACATGTCTTCAAGCTGCCAAGGTTAAGAAATACTGGTTTAATGTGTTACACTACAGAATAATTCATGAACGCTGTCTTTGTCTTTTGTCATCACTATATGAGTACTAGGATGTGATTACTTCCCTCAAGTGTTTTACTGGATAACATCTGTCTTCCCACTTCTCGGAAGGAAATAATTCATTCCTGCCTCATGAGTCTGAGTTAGCCTCTGGACTGTTTTATAGAAATCATATAATATCTCTTTGCACTGGATGGCAATTTATTTCAGGGTGAAATAGAAGGTTTTACTTCCAAATTTACTAACCGTGTAAAGGCTTGTGCCTGGAATACCCAAGAGAATGCTTCTTCCTGCAAAGTTTTCATTGTCAGCTAAGATTATGTAGGGAAATTCATCTCTAGTGGTAACCAATATATTTGATATGACCTACTGAATTTGTTTTTAAGATACTTTATATATTTACATGTTTTTATGTGTTTTTTACAGTTTTTAATGTGCTTTTAATTGAGATGTTATTGTTTATTAATCATGTATGTTACCAGGAGTCATGCTGGGGAGGGGGGGTATACAAACCAAATACACAAATACAGAGAATTAAGCTTTCTGCCTATCTTTTCCACATCTGTAGAACTCATTTCACAATACAGTACAGAGATTTCTGTCCACATTTCATATTTCAATTGGCTTGTCAAACTATTCATTTTAAAAATAATTAACCTCTCCAAAATGATAATTTAATTCTATTTTAAACAAATTTGTCTTAGTTGCCAAGTGGGCAAAAGACTGTCTATCATCTATTAAACTATCTGGGGGAAGAGAAGATAGAGAAAAGCACTACAGCATAGTGATGTTCTGTGATCTATTACCAACAAGGTCAAAATCAATATTAATTTAATAACTTTATTAGCAATCACTAAATTCTCAAAAAATGTTAACAAGCTATTGTTTAAATAAAAGAACTTATCACAGACTCTTTCTAACTTTCTTCTAATCTAATGTTTTAACCTTATTTAATCAAATTTCTCATGGTTTGGAACCAACGTTAGATAGAAATACTGCATTAAGCCAGTTTTTATAACTGTCTATTCGTAATGTTTATACCAAGGGAAGTTTATTTAATGGCATAACAAGACACAACTATCATTTCTGCTCTTGGTTAACAAAGTTGAAGAACATCCACCTTAATAATTCATCATAGAGGTAGCATCTTAGTTTGTGTAGTAAACTCTTCCTTTCTTTTTATAAGAAAGTCTACAGAGTGTCTCAGAAAACCAATAATCTTTCAACTCACCCTTCTTCATATTGTAAGCAGAATGTGGCAGTTATCTTGATTTATTTTTGGAATGGATGCAATAGCAATAGCACTTATACTTATGTACCACGTCACAGTACTTTTACAGCCTTCTCTAAGCAGTTTTCAAAATCAGCATATTGCCCCCCACAATCTGGGTCTTCATTTTACTAATCTCAGAAAGACGGAAGACTGAGTCAGCCTTGAACTGCTAAGAATTGAATTGCTGACAGTTGGAAGAATTAGCAATAGAAATAACACTTAGACTTATAAACCGCTTCACAGTGCTTTACAGCCCTCTGAAAGCAGCTTACAGAGTTGCCATATTGCCCCCAATAATCTGGGTCCCCATTTTATTGATCTCAGAAGGATGGAAGGCTGAGTCAACCTTGAGCCTGGTGAGATTTGAACTGCCATATTGCAGGCAGCTGACAGTCAGCAGAAGTAGCCTGCAGTACTGTATTCTAATTACTGTGCCACCATGCCTCACATTAGTCTGCAATACTACATTTAAACCATATGCCACAATAGCAATGTAAAAACAAATGATACTTTGATTTTTCTCCTGAAGCACTGAGCTATATGGAGCCTTTGGTTAATGATGTCCCCATTGTCATTCTCATCCACTGCCATCCTCATCCAAGCCAGTCAGCTGGGGGTACCAGCGTGGGAGTATCACAATAGAAGTGATTGATCAATTCAAAATAGATTCCACTTCCATCCCCACTCTCACTTCCATCTCCACCCTACACCTGCCCTCCCCATCTGTAATTGCATTATAGTTTTTTGTATTGATTTATGGTGTGTGTGTGTGTGTGTGTGTGTGTTCATTTTCATTTCTATTGTCCTCATTCTGCCAGCCAGGTCGTTTCTTTCATTAAACTTTATTCTTTACATTTTAAAGTTGACAAATTAGTAGATGGTTATGGTTGGCTTGATACTGGCTTTTGAGGGATTTGAGAACATTCATGATGATGGTGTGTAAATGCCCAGAGGCATTCCAATTGTGTTATATAAGAACTCTTACAGTTCCTATAGCAGTTACTGTATTAGTTCACTTAATATATTTGAATCACTACCTTGATGTGGGCTTACATAATAAATCCCATCAACGGGTGCTTAAATAGACCCTGTGTCTTCAATAACTGATTTTTTGATAGTTTTTATACTTGAATTAATTCTCAGACAAAGAAAAATGAAATGAAAAATGAAATTCAATAGTGAGAAAAGTAAAGTTCTATATTTAGGCAAGAAAAACCAAATACACAGGTATAGAATATGTGGTACCCGATTCAACAATATTAACTGTGGGAGGAATCTTGGAGCCCTGTGGACAATTACTTTAATGTGAGGTAACAATCTGATGCAGCTGCCAAAAAAACCAATGCAGTCTTTGGCTACATTAACATAGGGATAGAATCAAGAAGTTGTGAAGTATTAATACCACTTAAGAATATCTTGGTAAGACCATACAGGGAATATTGCATCCAGTTTTGGTCACCATAATATAAAAAAAGATGTTGAGATTCTAGAAAGCATGCAGAAAAGATCAACAAAGATGATAAGGGAACTTGAGACTAAAACATACAAAAAACAGTTGCAGGAATTAGGTATATCTAGTTTAATGAAAAGAAAGTCTAGGGGTGACTGTATAACAGTGTTCCAATATCTAAAGGGATTCCAAAAGAACTGAGGGTCAGCCTATTCTCCAAAGTACCAGAATTCAGAACAAAAATCAATGCATAGAAACTAATCAAGGAAAAATACCACCTCAGAATTAAGAAGAGATTTCCTGACAGTAAAAACATTTAATCCATAGTAGGTCTTGCTTCCAGAAGTATTGGATGCTCGAACACTGGGGTTTTTAAAGAAGAGATTAGATGACCATTTGTCTGGAATAGGATAAGCCACGCAGAACACAAAAAACATCTAAACAATGGAGAAAAGGCCCTATAGATTGACTACCATGCTGATTGCATCCCAAAAAAAGTCACACAACCCACAACTCCGCATCCAACCCCACCCAATCCAATCCAACATCACTCAAAACTAGGCAAGCATGCCCCTAACTACCTCTATTCCAAACACAACTGGCCTTAAATGCAAGCAACTCAATGCAAGAAGCCTTGTGAATAAAATACCTGAATTTCTCCTCTTACTAAATATGGCTAAATTTGACATTATATTTGTCTGTGAAACATGGCTCATTGCCTCTGTCCCTGACTCCATTACCACATTAATAGACTATTATGTTTACTGATCAGATCATGAAATCCGTAGAGGAGGTGGTGTTGCTATCTTCTATAAAAAGTCCCTACATCTAAAAAACATCATTTCAAACATTTCGGTTCTTACTATGTTACAGAGCCGCTGATTATGACATCAAACATGTAACACGGGCAGCATCCTGCCACATGCTTTTATCTTTCTTGATCACTTCAATCTACCTTATATTAACTGGACCCTTAACAAATGTGCAACTGAACCCACACATGCAACCTTTTACAATGCGGTAACAAATCTGGGACTAGAACAACTAGTAACCAACTACACTAGACTTAACAACTGCCTCAATCTCATCTTCTGCAATAGTTTGAATTCAATTTATGGAACACAAATTAAAGAACCCTTTTTCAACAGTGACCACAACATGATTGACTTTTGTCTCAACATACATCCAAACACAAATCATCACAATGATGGAATCCCCAATTATAACTTCAAAAAAGGCAAGTATGATTTTATAAACAATGATCTCTCATCCCTCGATTGGCAATTTCTATTCACTGGATGCAATACTAAGGAGACCATTACAACATATTTTTACTTGAAATCAACAGAGTCATCAAACTATATGGACCAATAACAACTCCCAAAACCAGAAAAAACAAATTACCCATAACAATAATGAAGCTTCAATCAAAAAAGAAATCACTTTGGCGGAAAAACAAATCTGGTCACGTTGTCAACTTCAAAAGCCGATACAAAAATTTGTGCCACCAGATAAAGACTGAATGCACCAATTATCACATTAAACAAGAAGAAAACCTTCTATGCACCAATTCTACCTGCACTTTCTACAATTTTGTAAACAACAAACTAAAAGAGTCCCACCCCTGAAAGAACCTAATGGTAAAGACTGCAACCATGATGCTATGAAAGCCAACCTCTTTAACACATTCTTTGGCACAGTATTTGTAAACAGCAATGGATCATTCCCAGTGTTTCCTAGTCAAACCACAGAAAACTACAATGACTTAACACATTTTGATTTTACAGAAGACAATGTTGAAAAAGCACTAAGTAATCTAAAACCATCTCTATCTATTGGACCAGACAGAATATGTGCCTACTTCTTAAAAAAGCTATCCACTGCCATAGCCAAACCTCTAAGCATAATCTTTGAAAAATCTTTCAGGACCAGTTCCTTGCCAAAACTATGGTCACAAGCCACAGTCATCCCCATCTTCAAAAAGGGAGAACCCAGCCTAGTTGAAAATTACAGACCAATTTCTTTATGCTGCATCACCTGTAAAGTCCTGGAATTAATTATTAACCAATCCATTATCCTCCACTAAGAAACAAACAAGCTACTCTCTAATAAACAATTTGGTTTCAGGAAAAAACTATCATGTAATCTGCAACTCTTACACTGCAAAAACATATGGACTACACAACTCAATCAGAGCAAAGCAATAGACTCAATCTACATAGACTTCTGTAAAGCCTTTGATTCAGTGGTACACGACAAACTACTCCTAAAACTAAAATTTTATGGTATCTCTGGACAACTGCATAACTGGATAGAAGCATTCCTGTCAAAGAGACAACAAATGGTTAAATTTGGGAGCATCATATCAAATTCTGTACCTGTCAACAGTGGTGTCCCCCAAGGCAGTATTCTGGGACCAACTCTTTTCATACTCTACACAAATGACCTTTGTGATCATATTAAGAGCAACTGTGTTCTCTTCGCTGATGATGTAAAGCTATTCAACATGACAGACAATACTGCTACCCTTCAAAAAGACCTTGACTATGTATTAGAATGGTCAAACAAATGGCAACTTCAAATCTCAACAAATAAATGCTCTATCTTACATATTGGCAGAAAAAATCAGAAAATAAAATACATGCTGAATAGTCAAGACCTTGTTGATGATCCAAACTCTGTCAAGGATCTTGGAGTACTCATCTCTAATGATCTAAGTGCTGGAGCCCACTGTAACTACATAGCCAAAAAGGCATTAAGAGTTGTTATCCTAATCTTATGTAGCTTTTTCTCTGGTAATATTACGCTGCTAATTTGAGCATACAAAACATTTGATCGACCAATACTCGATTACAGCTCATCAGTTTAGAACCCACATTACGTATCTGATACTAACACAGTTGAGAAAGTCCAGAAATATTTCGCAGAAAGAGTTCTCCACTCCTCGACTCATTGCAGAATACCTTATGCCACCAGACTTGAAATTCTAGACCTAGAAAACCGAGAATTACACCTCCTTCAGTCTGATCTTAGTATAGTATATAAAATCATACATTGCAATGTCCTATCTGTCAATTAATACTTCAGCTTCAACCATAACAACACAAGAGCACACAATATATACAAACTCAAGGTTAACCACACCAAACTTGATTGCAGGAAATACGACTTCAGCAACAGAGTGGTCAATGTCTGAAATACTCTACCTGACTCTGTGGTTTCTTCCCCAAACCCCAAAAACTTTAACCCTAGACTTTCTACTATTGACCTCACCCCTTTCCTAAGCAGTCTGTAGGGGCGTGCATAAGCGCACCAATGTGCCTACCGTCCCTGTCCAATTGGTTTTTTTTATTTTTCTTATATGTATCCATGTATTCATAACTATGTTTTTTATTTATACCTATTATCTTGTAAGCAATTGACATAAACAAACAAACAAACAAACAAACAAATAAATAAATAAATAAAAGGTTCCCTGCATGACCAGAGGGTTAGACTAGAAGATCTCCAAGATCCTTTCCAACTCTTACTCTGTTAAAACATTTGTGTCTTCTGCAGGTCAGACTCAAGGTGCAGATAATGTTTTTAATTAATAAGCTTCTGCAATTTTTCACCAGGGGAAAACACTTGGCTCATGATCCCACGATTATAATCATTGTCACTGCTTATGTATTCCCTGGAACAAAAATACTACCAGCTCTGAAGCAATCTACTTCACAACAAGTTGAATCATGGTATTCCTGTGTGAAAAGTTGTACAGCCTGACTCAATGACTAATCATGGCTCAAACCTTTGAAACATTAGATTTTTTTTTAATATGGCAATTTTCAGGCTTCTGTTTTGATTTCTTGTTTTCTTACTGCACAAATTTGTCAGGTAGTAACTAAAAGTGATCAAGCTTTCAAAATATCAAATATAGACTTTCTTTTTTTAATTTTTATTTATATATTTTTTCTTTAACTTGTATATACGAGTATTCTTCAAATTTTTAATTTCTACCTTTATTATCAAATACAGACATTCTATTTATCCAGTTTGTACCCCCAAAATTATTTATTTTTTAAAACATAGCACTACTCAATGTGACTTAGCAGTTCATTCTTCCGATTATAGAATTTAAATAATACTTTAAAATATTTTCTCATTGTTTCTTACAATCAAAACAACTTATGTCAAAAGCTATCAGATCTGAACTGCAAACATTCAGGTAACTATTGGCAGAAAAAAAAAATAGATTTTTAAAAAATATCTCTGTATTTCTGTACCTACATTATGTATGCATATACATACACACAGACAAACCTCTTGTAGCTTTAATTGATGAAATTGTACATCATATTGACTAAACATTGATAATGCTAAATAAAATAAAATTATATCATGCTTTTACTTGACTCTCAAGGTTGTACATGAAAAAATTGTTTTGATAGTGGTATGCATACACAGGACAGGAATTTCATTCTATACTGTATGAAAATGTGGCTGCTACTTTATCTGATTGTAATCCATAAAAGATAAAATGGGAACAATGACAGGAAATCTTTTTTTTTCTTTCCCAGTACAGATTGCATAATCCACTTGCAGCCCTGTTGGGCTATCTATCTGGATGGCAGTTCAATTGCTTTAAAAATAAGTGCATTTTTATGAATAATCATAATTTGAAAGTATAGAAACATGAGTTGGTTTCTGAAAGGGCCTATTTTGATCAGCTATTGATAACTTTTATATCTTTGATCAGATTTTGACAATTTTTGTACATTAATCTTTAGATAACGTTGTAATCTTCTATACTTTTACTTTGAAAGACATGTCATCACCTTATTTGTAGTCAACAGCTATCTATGAATCACAATTTAACATTCAAATAGATTTGTTTGATTGGTGCAACACTGTTCTAAACATTTCTAGAATGTAATCCTGCCTGAAGTACAAAGCACTTTTGGCCAGTTACTCTTTCTTCGATCTTGGAAGAAGGCAATGGAAATCATTTCTGAAACTTTTTTTGAAAAAAACTATGTGGAAGAGTAGAAAAGTGAACTTAGATTCAGTTTGTCCAATGACTTGCCATTACAAACAATACTTTAGATTATTTTTCATATTATTAGGTTTAGAAGCAGAAAGTCTGGTAAAGTGTTGTGGTATTGCATTATTCTTCATGTTTATCAGTTTGGATTAGAAGACTCCATGCATGTTGCTGTTCCTTGCTTGTACTTCCCAGCTTTTGCACAAACACATGGTTTTTATGTGTTCAATTTTGCATAGAGAAGGAAAATAAAATCTGTTGATCCACTCGAGCAAGGGGTGTCAAACTCGATTTCATTGATTTCATCAAAGTAATTCGGGGGGCACACACCCGAGCTCCATTTTCACTAGCAGAGGCACTGTGGGCCGGTCCTTTGCTGTTTCCAGGCTGGACTCATGGGCCAGATCTAATCCAGAATTTGACACCCCTGCACTAGGGCAAGGTTTCTCAACTATAATAACTTTAAGATATGTGAACTTCAAGCATATTTGCTGGGGAAATCTGGGGATTGAAGTCCACACTTCTTAAAAGTACTGCAGTTGAAAAACTGTCTTAGCCTTTTGTTCATTTAATGGTCATCAAATGTTTTCCAAATGCTTTTTAAATGTTGTCCTCTGAGTATATAAATCTGGAATGATGCTATTCTTGAAAATCTTATACTGATGTTGCTGTTTGTAGAATATCTGAAAAGTCAGATAAGAACTAAGATGCATTACTTCAGCTGTTTTTCTCCTATGAAGATTACCTTCAAGATGTCCTCTGAAATCAAAATAACAATGATAAATGTTTTATGAGTTCAACATGCTTCTCTTAACCTTGTCTGATGATTTGTATTTCCATTATCCTCTATGCATTATCCTTCTCATTCCTTCTTTTTGATGCTGATTATGCTATAATGCAGATATCTCTAAAATTAACAGGTTGAACAAGTGTTAAGTTGACCGGTGCTAAATTGGAGCTGTGCTAGATTTATAGCCCTGAACAGTTTTCATTAACTGGCAGTCATTTTAACAATATAAATAGTCATTATAATATAAGTCTAACTTTTCTTTTTGAAGCCATAGTCACTCCTTATGAATCATTTCTCTTTATACAGTAAGTTGTTTATATAATAATAATAATAATAATAATAATAATAATAATAATAATAATAATAATAATAATAATAATTTTTTCATGGCTTTTTAATATTTTAATGGTTCTATATTTTACACCTGTCATTTTACTATTGTATTATTCTAAGTAATCCTCTAACTGGCTTATGTAAATTGAATAATACCTTACTAAGTCAATTTTTATGCTCCAAATTTTTAAATATTAACATACAGTTTTATTTGTATTGTTATATGCTTTTATAGTTTGTTTTACAAAGTCAGTTTCTGTGTTGTATAAGCTGTATTAATATTCAGTGAATTAAATGAGATTATTTTGTTTTGTTATTCTAGTCAATGTTCAAAATAAAGAGACTGAGTTTCTTGAGTTGTTATCTAAATTCAACAGGAGGGATCGATTTCAGGGAAGTATTCCTTTGAATGGCATAACATCTACTGTGGTGTTAACTGAAATGACTTAGATGAGGAAATAGAAGGGAACTTACCAAATTTGCAGATGATACTAAGTTGGCAGGAATAGTGAACACCCTAGAACAGGGGTTGCTAACTTTTTGGATCTCAGGGACCACCAAACTCATAATTTTAAATCCTGCAGACCATTAATATGAATTTTGACTGATGGTGCTTGCTGACATTTTCCCAGGATCTCTGTAGAAAGCAACAGAAACCCTGGGAAAATCACAAAAAAAGACTGCAGGAAAATTTCATACTCTGTTTTCCTACGGATCGATTATTCTTTATTTGAGATTGCAGGATACTGTCTCCAGCTCTGTTCTCAGGGGGAGGGAGAGAGAGAAAGAGACTTTTGGCTTCATGCAAGGAAAGCAGCAGAAGCAGCAGAAGTGTTACTTTCTCTGCCCCAAACTCTGCCGAAATGAGTCTTTGTGAGACTTGTCGTGCTGGCGCAGCATCTTGGAGCAGGATGTCTTGCAGTGTCCCAAAGACTCATTTCTGACAGAGTCTGGGGGAGAGAAAGAAAAACTTTTGCTGTTTCCTTGCATGCAGCCAAAAGCAGAAGAAAGAAAGAAGCGGAAAGAAGCAGACCGGTGGCCAGGCAAGGTGCATGGGGTGAGTGGGGCAAGTTTCCACCTCCACCCTTTCCCCCCTCCTCTCACTACCTCATGTTCACAATGCAAGCAACGCAAGCCTATTTCCGCAGCCCATGTAGGCAAAGCAGCCTTGTGTTCCTGCGCAGCCTGGATTAATTACTTTGAGGGGTGCTTTGAGGGGTGCTTTGAGGGTGACAGTTCTCTGCAGACCACCAAAATTTTCTCACAGACCACCAGTGATCCCCAGCCCACTGGTTGGCAACCACTGCCCTAGAACATAGATTCAAGATCCAGATGGATCTTGACAGACTTGAACATTGGGTCCTATCTAGCAAAATAAAATTCAATGTAGAGAAAATAAAGTCTTACATTTAGGCATGAAAAACCAAAATACATATATAGACTGAGTAAAACCAGGCTTAATAGCAGTAACTGTGAGAGGGATCTTGGAGTCTTAATGGACAACCAGTTAAATATGAGCCAGCAGTGTGCAGCAGCAGCCAAAAAAGCTAATGCAATCCTAAGTTGCATTAACAGAGGGATACAATCAAGATCAAGTGAAGTACTAATACCACTCTATAAAGCCTTAGTAAGACCACACCTAGAATACTGCATCCAGTATTCTATGACATTAAAAAAGATGTTGGAACTCGAGAAAGAGAGCAGAAAAGAGCAACCAGGATGATTAGGGGACTGAAGACTAAAACATATGAAGAATGGTTACAGGAATTGGTCATGGCTAGTCTCATGAAGAGAAGAACCAGAGAAAGCATGATAGCAGTCTTCCAATATTTGAGGGGCTGCTACAGAGAGGAAGGGGTCAATCTATTTTCCAAGGCACCTGAAGTCCAGACAAGGAATAATGGAATGAAGTCCAGACAAGGAATAATGGATGGAAACTGATCAAGGAGAGATTCAGTCTAGAAATAAGGAGAATAATCAATCAATAGAACAGCTTGTCTTCAGAAGTTGTGGGAGCTTCATCACTGGAGGCTTTCAAGAAGAGATTGAACTTGCCATTTGTCAGAAATAGTGTAAGGTCTCCTGCTTGGGCAGAGGGTTAGACTAAATGAGCCACAAAGTCCCTTCCAACTATGTTAATCTGTAATCTGAAGCAAACAAACAAACAAAAAAACAAAACAAAAAAGTCCAAGCAAAAGGAGGAGAGTAAGTGTTGTGAATTAATAAAAGTGCTTAAATAAAGATTATTAAAAACCTTTAGAAAAGTGCAGGGTTCTGGCCCTGCCCTTCTGATTGGGCGATAACAGCGACATCTGATTGGTCCGTTCAGGAGAATCTGGTTGGCTATTAATGGGCCTCTTTCATTGGTCAAAAAGACCCTACATAAAATGGACTATGGCGATATGGAAGATAAGATTAACTGGATACTCCTTCTTCAACACATCACTGCACACAGCGTCACCAACAAGACTCTGGCCGAATTGTTAATGGGACGAAAACTCCGCTCCCACCTTGACCGACTACACCCATCGTATGAACCAGAAAAACCACACGGATCCAGTGGGAAATGCCGCGAATTCCAGATAGGCGACTTAGTCTTCGCTAGAAACTTTTCTGGCTATCCTTTGTGGGTCGAGGCAACTGTAATCCAAGTCACAGGACCCAGGTCGTACCGAGTAAAAAGTCGCGACAGAAGAATATGGAAGCACCATATTGATCAGCTGCGTTCAAGGCTGCAACCTCGTTTCTGCGACTCCGGGAACTTCCAAACTGAGGGGGGAGGAGATGCCGAGGAGACCAAGTTCGAAACGGCAGAAAACACGAGTGGAAGAAGTGAGCATTCGGAAGGATCAGAGAGGGTGGTGGACTTGCCTCAAAGAGACACCTCGTCAGAAGCAAGCCCACAAAGGCTAGAGGACAACGAGGACATTAGACATTAAATGAAGGACTGGAGGCACCCTACTCACCAGAAAACATCCCGCCCAAACAAGATTATAAACAAGTACCGGGGGGACAGCGAAAATCCAACAGACAATCTAAACAACCTGCCTACCTCAAAGATTTTGTCACCGCACTCCTTAAACGGAACCTGGGGGGAAGGGGTGTTGTGAATTAATAAAAGTGCTTAAATAAAGATTATTAAAAACCTTCAGAAAAGTGCAGGGTTCTGGCCCTGCACTTCTGATTGGCCGATAATAGCGACATCTGATTGGTCTGTTCAGGAGAATCTGATTGGCTATTAACGGGCCTCTTTCATTGGTTAGGGGAACTAACGCTTCCCGTTTCTTATTGGTTATTTGATCAGCAGCTTGCCTATAAAAAGGGCTATTGCTGCCGTAGTCTTTTGCTCTGTTCCACAATGTTAAATAAAGAGTTGAAGTTCACTGTTCATCGTCTCGTCTCCAATCCTAGCGCCCATGTGCAGAACTTAACAGTAAGAAATATTGCAAAGATAAATAACCATGGTCTTATTGTGGAACTTGAGTATCAACAATATTTGCAGCAAGATAGGTTCTATGAGAGGTATAGCAAGGATTAGAGTTTTCTGATAGATATTGCATGGATAGGTGGGGCCCACAATTAGCCTAAGTGTGTTGAGCTCATGCCCTTAGTTACAGCAGGTTTGAAGCTGAATTTCTTCTGATATGAAAGGTAACTGATCACAGAGCAAGGAAAAGAGAGTGGGAGAAGAGTGGGAAGAGGGAAGGAAGGAGGGATAGAAGAGATACCATGATATGGAGTTGCTCAAAATAGACCTTTTATTTACAAAAAGTTGTGACACTCTCTCTTCTCTTTCTCCCTATCATTATTCTATATGTGCTGGACTGTGAATGAATTACCATTCCCGATAATTAAATAATCTTTTATAAGATTGTTCTTGTTATGTCCTGAGCTTGGGCACAAGGAACGGAGACAAGACTTCAACTCTTTGTTCGTGACTTCAGAACAGAGCGAATACTTGGGCAACAGCAGCTCTTTTATAGAGCTGGCTGCTGTCAAAACAACAAATGATTTGAGTTTACCGCTCCAACAAGTGTCCAATCAGAGAGACCCGCTAACAGCCAATCGGACTGGCCAGAATCGACCAATCATGACTTGCTATTCGCGGGCCAATGAGAAGTGCAGGATTATGAGCCTGCTGTGAAAGTAAAGCTATTAGGGTTGTTACTGATGCGTTGGCTTAGTCCATAACACCCCTCTCCCCTAGGTTCCGTCTGAGGGGTGGGGTGATGTATTCTCGTAAGTAGGCAGGTCGCTTCACCTGTCTGCTTGATCTGCGCTGTTCCACCAGTTTCTGTCCTGGCTCTGGTTCCAGTGGGCTGCTTGCTGAGCTGGATGGCAAAAACGGTCCTGCTATTTCGTCGAATGGCTCTGGGTTGTTCTCCCTGCTCTCGCCAATGCTGTCCTCCGGGCTCCCTGGATCTGTTTCCATCGCGGTGCTGTCATGCGGTGAGGCCACTCCCCGGATCGGTTCTCCTTCTGGCAGTGAGTATCCCATGGTTGGTTGTGTAGACTGCTGGGTTTCGATTGTTAAATCACCTGTTATTTCTTTTTCGGTCCCCTCGATGTCCCTTCCCCTCCCCCAGTTGCAGATTCAGAGGATGAGATGGGAGTAGGTGCTAGTCTGGAACGAAGTTGGTCTATGTGGCGCTTCCACATTTTACCATCTGCAGTTTGTAGATGATAGGATCGGTGTCCCGTAAGTTGCGTTATTGTAGCAGGGACCCACAATGGGTCGCCCGAGAAGTTTTTCGCAAAAATGGGGTCACCTTCCTGGAATGATTGACACTTGCTGCTGGATCCCAGGGGTTGTTCAGGCGTGTAAGCAGGGTAGAGGCGATCGAGATTTGAGTGAAGTTTCTGGCCCATCAGGAGTTCAGCTGGGGTTCTGTTTGTGGTGCTGCTTGGGGTAATATGTTGCAGGAGAAGCATCCGGGTTATTTTGTCGTCAATGTCACCGTGGTCCATTTTGTGTAAAGTCTTCTTTACAAATTGAACCATTCGCTCCGCCCTACCATTGGCCACAGGGTGAGCTGGCGATGTTAAGGCATGGCGGATGCTTTTCATCTTGTGGACCTCGAGCCAGTTAGAATAGGCATCCACAGTTAGAAGGAAAGTGTGTCCTCTTGTGGGTCCCGCAAAATTGATGTGGATACGGGACCAGGGACCTCAAGGCGTTTCCCACTGATTTGGGGGTGTTTTTGGAGGAGCAGAGCGAGTCTCCTGGCATTTGCTGCACATCGCTACCCAGGTCTCTATCTCCTTGTCTAACCCAGGCCACCATGCGTAACTCCTGGCCAATGCCTTCATTTGCACAATGCCTGGATGTCCATCGTGCAACATTTTTAAAACTTTATGTTGCAATTTCTCCGGGATTACAACTCTGTCTCCCCACAAGATGCAGCTCTTTTGGGAGAATAGTTCTGTCTGTCGATTTCTGAATGGCTTGAAAGTGTCGTTGGGTGCACTGTCCAGTCAACCCCGTTCCACCCAGCTGAGGACTCGTGCCAAACAGGGTTCTTTTTCGTTTCTGAGGTGATGTCTCGAGCGGTCAGTGGCGGCGATTTAAGAGTTTCAATTTGCAATACGGTTAGGATTGGAGCTGGGTCCTCTAAGATGTCTGGTAGTGGAGAGCGGCTCAAAGCGTCAGCGTGGGGAATGGCTTTCCCCGGGCGGTGTTGCAGTTGGTAATCATAGGCAGCTAAAAATTCCAACCAACGTGTCATTCTTGGTGATAAGATGTGGGGAGTCGGTTTGTTTCCCACCAAAATACCAAGTAGCGGCTTGTGGTCTGTAATTATGGCAAAGGGTCTCCCATACACATATTCATGGAAACGTTTAATTGCGGATACAATGGTGAGAGCCTCTTTATCAAGTTGGCTATAGTTCCTTTCAGTTTTAGACAAAGTTGTCGAAAAGAACGCAATAGATGCCTCATTACCATTTGGCAGGACATGGCTTAAAATGGCTCCCACTCCGAATGGTGAGGCGTCACAGGTAACCGTTAAGGGTAAAGTCTCATTGTATTGTATCAATACAGCATCAGAAGTTAAGAGGTCTTTTACTTGTTGAAATGCCCATTCTTCAAGCCGTCCCCAGACCCAGGAAGCCTTTTTGTCGAGAAGTCTATGTAGGGGTTCGGCTACGTTTGCCTTCTGGGGCAAGAAAATGTTATAAAAGTTAATGAGTCCCGGGAAGGCTTGGAGGTCTGTCTTATTTCTAGGTCTTGGGGCATTTTTGATTGCAGTTAGTTTTTTTTTTCGGTGGGGTGGATTCCCTGTCTATTGAGAAGGTATCCCAGGAACTCCACTCTCTCCGTACAAAGTTGACACTTGTCCCTTTTTACTTTCAGGCCAGCATCTTTAAATTTTGAAGAACCCTTCTGAGTCATTGTACTAATAACTCTTTAGTAGGGGCAGCAATTAAGACGTCGTCAAAATAAGGCACAACACCTTTTATGCCTTGTAATAGTCTCTCCATCAAACTTTGGAAAATGCCAGGCACCACGCTTACTCTGAATTGGAGTCTATTGCACTTGAAGGCACCTCTATGTGTAACTATTGTCTGGGCTTCTACAGTTGTTGCGTCTACGGGTAGCTGTTGGTACGCCTGAGCTAAGTCCAATTTCGCAAATATTTTTCCGCCACCCAGGGAGTGAAGAAGGTGTTGGACCACCGGTACTGGGTAAGCGCTCTGTTGAAGGGCATGATTTAGGCCCGGTAATCCCCACAAATTCTTAATGAGCCACCTGGCTTCATGGGCGTTACTATTGGAGTTTCCCAACGGGCATGGTCAATCGATTCCAACACACCCTGGGCTATTAATTTATCTAGCTGCTCATCAATCTTTGGTTTGAGGGCAAAAGGCACCTGACGAGGCTCAAGACAAATGGGAGCTACATAGGGACTAAGATTAAACGATATAGGGGTCCCCTTGTACTTGCCTAATGTTCCTGTGAACACGTCCTGGAATTCCTGGATGAGGGCCTCTTCCAAGTCATCGCTTCCGGTTTGGTGGATGGCAGCTAGTTCAATTCTGAGTGGGGCAAACCACTGTAACCCTAACAAACTGGGTTGGTCATGATCGACGACAGTCAGGGGAAGCGGTGCGGTCCTTGATGGATACTTGGATGTGGCTGTAACCGACAACTGGAATTCTGTTTCCCTGGTAGTCTTTTAGGATGATTCTTTGAGTGCTGAGGTCCTGGTGACAGATGGCAGGGATCAGCTGTTTGAGAGTTTTCCAGGAGACCATCGATAGGGATGACCCTGAATCGACTTCCATCACGCATGGTCAGTTCTCAATAGTAAACTTTACGCGGATCTTTTTTGCATATAGCGATGAAGCGTGGCCGGTAATAATAGTTTGGTACGCCTCTTCTCATCTCGTTGAAGAGGCAGGTGCTCGATTTCTGTAGTAGTGGTGGTTGTTCCATTGGTGGTTCAGGCGGTCCCAATTTCCAGGTGGTTTGCCTATCTCCTGACAGAGGTTGTTCTCCCTTCGGCTTGGATTGGACTCTCACTTGCTTCTGCAGACCTTTGCGATGTGGCCTCTTTTCCTACAGGAACGGTAGAGTGCGTCGAGGAATTTGCAGTCCAATCGCGGGTGGTTTGCCCCGCAACCAGCACATTGGTGTGGAAGTCTCTGGTTCCTTTGCTCTCATTCCGAGCGGAGCCGGTTGACTTCCTCTTCCTCACTGTCTGAGGATGACTCGAGGTCTTCATGATGGGCGGTTATAGTGTGCCTCTCAATGGAGAGCGGACTATCGTTAGCGAGTTGGTGGTGCGGTGCGTTCGCTCGGCACATTCGAGCAGCTGACTTCCTGGTTGCTTCTGCTGCAGTAGCGTCGGCAATGACATCTGCAAGGCTGATGTCTCCTTTCACCATGAGTTTACTCTGTGCTGTGTGGTCATCTAAACCCAGAACTATGCGGTCTCTCAGGGCTTCCTCAAGGTTTGCAAAACCACAGAGGCCTCCTAGGTTCCGGAGGGCACTACGAAGTCCCCAATGCTCTCGTTCTTCCGTTGGTCCCTCTGGTAAAACTCGTGTCTTCGTATCAGTGTAGGTACTATGGGTGCGTAATGGGCCCGGAGGAATGGTGCCAGGTTATCCCAATCCATGGTCTTCACCTCCGCTGGTTTGGCAAGTGCTTTAGCCATTTTGAAAATGGCGGGGCTGCAGTGGGTCAGGAACACCGCTCATTTCTTGCCAGGTGTAGCATCCTTCCGATTGTTGGTCTCTGGGAACATCTGGAAATGGTCTATATACAAATCCCAGTCTTCGTTTGCTGGGTCAAATGGAGCGGATGGTATGGCGCTGCTGGTCATTCTGCCGTTTGTTGTGTGCGCTCTTCAGCCACATGCTCTGTCTTGTTCGATGAGTACTTAGTCAGCTCTATCGTCTCCGCATCCCACCCTCATCGCCAGTGTTATGTCCTGAGCATGGGTGCAAGGAACGGAGACGAGACATCGAACTGTGACTTCAACTCTTTATTCGTAACTTCAGAACAGAGAGAATACTTGGGCAACAGCAGCTCTTTTATAGAGCTGGCTGCTGTCAAAACAACCAATGATTTTAGTTTACCGCTCTAACAAGCGTCCAATCAGAGGGGCCCGCTAACAGCCAATCGGACTGGGCAGAATCGACCAATCACGACTGCTGTAAAAGTAAAGCTATATGGGTTGTTACTGATGCGTTGGCTTAGTCCATAACAGTTCTAGTTGAACACACACCAGACTGCTGACTCATCTTCAAGAGCAGTTAAGTGTCTACGTCTTTCATGAAACCCTTAGAATATTTCCATTATGCCTGACATAAAGTTCCCACAAGATTAGATCATATAATAGGAAAGTGAAATATATTCTATTAAGCTTATTTTTTTTCTGTGGACATACTGCCCTAAAATTATGCAGATGTTCCTCCATGTCTTAAGAATTACAAGCCATCTAAGAAAATAGAAAATTTCTGGGAGGATAATTCTGATTTCTCTGACAGATTCAAAATCTAGGTTGTCTGCAAACTAAAATATGAAAGCTCCATTAAGGCAATAAATTAATGTGTCTGTCATAGCAACCACTTCAGTAGCAGTAGAAGTCGTCCTTTAGCTTTAACATATTTAGTGATCTGTAGATAAAGAATATGCTACTTTAACCCCCCACACACACACACTTTAACTCAGAGGAATATGTTCAAAATTTAGATCAATCATGAACTCATCACATATTATATTTAGGAAACTTTAGACTGCAATTTTATTGCCTGTGCAACAAAATCTATTGCCTCATTCACAAAAGGATAACTAAAATAGAAAACTGCTTCAATTTGGTAAGTTGCACAGATCAATTACTGCAGTACGACACTTTCTGAACAATCTAGGACACTGAGTTAATAAAAAAATTAACTAGTCACTGGAAAAATGAAAACAAAAATCTTGAATTTTGGAACTTCCCAAACAAACAAACTGAATCTTTCCAATTTTATTAGACAACAACTTATTGTAAAATGCAGTACTGTACCCAGGTCCAATTGCCAATTACAAATAACCTTTCTGTTTTCTATACTATATATCAAGTTGTAAATGTGGGAAAATTATTTTTTTCATATTCTCAAATGATATGAGAAACTTAGGAGAAACCTAACTTTTTTTTATCAGACAGGAACATTTTTCAGATTTGTCTTTAAACTTTTTTTAAAAAAAATTGTTATAGATTTCCTCTGGGACACTAACTTCCCTATTTTTACATATAACAATACAAAAGAGTCAGAAATAGAGGGAGAACGAAGGAAAGGTAGCTAAAGATATCTGCTATTACTATGGTATTTTAATTCAATTCAATTGAATTGAATTTTAATTATTGTTGTGAATGAATAAATGTGTTAATAAAGTTATCAAGAGCTTGAAGTCAAGTGCAGGGTTCTGGCCCTGCACTTCTGATTGGCCGTTAATGGCGATATCAGATTGGTCTGTTCAGGTGAATCTGATTGGCCATTAACGAACCCCTCTCATTGGTTAATGGAGCTAGCGCTCCCTGGTTTTCCTTGGTTGAATATCTAATAAGTTGCCTATTTAAGGAAGGCTGTAGCAGCCATTGTGTTTAGAGCTGTCACACCATGTAAATAAAGAGTTCTGAAGTTCACAGTTTCACCGGATCGTCTCCATTATTGCGCCCACGCTCAGTACTTAACACTGGTGACGAAGGTGGGATGTGGAGACGTCAGAGCTGACTGAACAATGAAGAATGATAACTGAGCACGTGGCAGAAATGCACAATGGCGGAACCATGTCCGGCGGCATCATACCACCCACTCCATTCGACCCAGCGCAAGAAGACTGGGACTCCTATATGGATCGTTTCCAAATGTTCTTGGAAACCAACAATTTGAAGGATGCCACGGCCGGAAAGAAATGGGCGGTATTCCTAATGCATTGCGGGCCGACCGTATTCAAGATGGCCAAGGCACTAGCGAAACCGGCAGAAGTAAAGTCTATGGACTGGGACGTCCTCGAACCCCTACTGAGAGCCCACTATGCACCGACCATGCCAACACTCGTTAGGCGGCATGAATTTTACCAGAGAGACCAGCAGAAAGGAGAGAGCAGATTTTGTCGCGGATCTCCGAAACCTGGGAGGCCTCTGCGGGTTCGCCAACTTGGAAGAAGCCCTGAGAGACCGAATAATTCTGGGATTAGATGCACCACACGTGCAGAGTAAGCTGATGGCGAAAGGCGACATCAGCCTTGCAGATACCATCGCTGATGCCACTGCAGCAGAAGCAACCAGGAAGTCGGCTGCCCGAATGCGCCGCAACCGCGCTCCGGTTCACCAACCGACAGGTGACATTTCACCCAAGTCAGAAGGACAGCTTTTGACGGCCCACCATGAGGACCTCTCTTCGTCGTCAGACAGTGACGAAGAAGAGGTCCATCGACTGCGTTCCAAACGGGACCATTACCAGAAGTCCCAACACCCATGCGCTGGTTGTGGGGTAAGCCACCCCCGGTCCGAATGGAAATTCCGCGACGCACTCTGCCATGGGTGCAGGAAATGAGGCCATATTGGACGGGTCTGCAGAAGTCTCATAGGATCCAGCCAGCCCTCGAAGGGGGCTAACTATCGTCAACCGACAGGAAACCGTCCTGTAAGGTGAGAACTAATGAACCACAAATGGAACAACCACTCCTACAGAAACAGAACCCTAAACCGCCCCATGAAGCGAGAAGAGGCTCACCAAACTATCACTATCGGTCACGCCTCCTCTTTGGATGCCAAGAAAATCCGAGTTAAAGTGGCCATCGAAAACCAGCCCTGCCTCATGGAAGTCGACTCAGGATCGTCCCTCTCGATGGTTTCCTGGAAGACCCTCAAGCAACTCATCCCTGCTGTCCAGCGACAAGACCTCCATTTCCAAACACTCGTACTTAGAGACTATCAGGGGAATCGGATTCCAGTCGTAGGATCCAGTCGAGTCCGGGTCTCGTTCAAAAACCGTACAGCATACCTACCCCTGACTGTGATCGACAAGGACCGGCCTAGTCTGTTAGGCCTCCAATGGTTCGCTCCACTTGGCATTGAAGTGGCAGGCATTAACCGAATCGGCAGCAGCAACTGGGAGGAGGACCTCGTCCAAGAATTCAAGGACGTCTTTGCAGAAAAACTAGGCGAGTACAAGGGGACCCCAATATCATTTAACCTTAATCCAAAAGTAGCTCCCATCCGCCTTCAGCCTCATCGGGTTCCATTTGCCCTTAAACCAAAGATTGATGAGCAGCTTGATGAATTAATAGCTCAGGGTGTGTTTGAGCCAACTGATCACTCTCCCTGGGAGACCCCAATCGTGGCACCCATTAAGCTGGATGGATCGATAAGAATTTGTGGGGACTACCGTGCCACCCTGAACCATGCCCTGCAGCAAAACACGTATCCGGTACCAGTGGTGCAGCACCTCCTCCATTCCCTGGGGGGCGGAAAAGTCTTCGCTAAACTAGACTTAGCTCAGGCATATCAACAACTGCCGGTAGACGAAAAAACGGCACAGGCACAGACGATCGTGACGCACCGAGGTGCCTTTAAATGTACCTGACTCCAATTTGGAGTGAGCGTAGCCCCGGGGATCTTTCAGAGCTTGATGGAAAGACTGTTACAAGGAATATTGTCCCATATTTGGATGATGTGTTAATCACTGCCCCTACCTCAAAAATTTTACGGGATCGCCTGAGGATGGTCCTCCAGAAATTCAAAGATGCAGGTCTTAAATTGAAGAAAAATAAGTGTAAACTGTGTACAGACCGTGTCAAATTTTTAGGGTATTTAATAGATAGTCAGGGCATTCACCCTACCTATAGCAAATTGAGGGCAATCAGAAACGCTCCCAAACCCCAGAATAAGGCCTACCTCCAGGCGTTTCTAGGCCTTATCAATTTTTATGACGTATTCCTGCTGCACAAAGCAACCGTAGTTGAACCCCTACATCGTTTATTGGACAAAAAAGCAATCTGGGTATTGGGACATAGAAAAGAGCAGGCGTTTCAAAATGTAAAAAAATATTGACTTTTGACACTGTATTAATGCAGTACAATGAGACTTTGCCGTTAACGATCACGTGTGATGCATCGCATTTTGGAGTAGGCGCCATTTTGAGCCACGTTTTGCCAAATGGTAGCGAAGCCCCTGTTGCCTATTTCTCCAAGACGCTTTCTAAAGCAGAACGCAATTACAGTCAGATTGATAAAGAAGCCCTTGCTATTGTATCTGCTGTCAAGAGATTTCATGAGTACATGTACAGCCGAGCCTTTACTATAGTGACTGACCACAAACGTTTGCTGGGAATAATAGCGGGAGATAAGCCAACCCCCTATATATTATCTCCCAGAATGACTTGTTGGTCAGAATTCTTCGCTGCCTATAATTATCGGCTGCAACACCACCCGGGGAAAGCCATTCCCCATGCCGACGCATTGATCCGAGCACTGCTTCCAGAGACCATTGACGACCCCGCGCCTACAGTGACAACATTGCAGATTGAGACACTTCATACACCACCATTACAGCCCAAGATATCGTGATGGAAACAAAACGCAACCCCGCCTTAGCACGAGTTCTCAGTTGGGTGGAACGCGGATGGCCATTGGACCAGGTACCTGATGACTTCCCCCCATTCAAAAGTCGACAAACAGAATTGTTTTCACATAACGGCTGCATTATCTGGGGAGATAGAGTCATTGTCCCAGAGTGACTACAACGAGCAGTACTGAGAACCTTGCACGATGGCCACCCCGGCATCGTGCGCATGAAAGCCCTCACACGAAGCTATATGTGGTGGCCAGGCATCGACAAGCAGATCGAGACTTGGGTCAAAGCTTGTCACAAATGCCAGGAAGTTAGCAATGCCCCACCGAAAGCAACCCCAACCGAATGGGAAACACCGCGGGGACCCTGGTCCCGTATCCATCTGGACTTTGCAGGGCCTACCAAAGGCCACACATTCTTTTTAACCGTGGATGCCTATTCGAACTGGCTCGAAATCCATAAAATGAAGAACACAACAACTGAAGCGGTCATTAAGAAACTGGACAGACTATTTGCAACACACGGATTACCAGACGTTCTGGTATCCAACAATGGGCCCCAATTTACCGTGCTTTCCTTTGAACAGTACCTGGCAGACCGCGGTATTCGCCATGCGCTGACTTTGCCTGCGCATCCTGCGGCCAACAGAAGGGCCGAGCACATGATACAATTTGTCAAGAAAACGCTACAAAAAATGGACTATGACAACATCGAAGAAAAAATAAACCAGATCCTCTTTTTGCAGCATATCACTCCGCACAGCATCACCAACAAAACTCCCACTGAGTTGCTAATGGGGCGGAAGCTCCGCTCCCACCTCGATCGGCTACACCCATCATACGAACCTGAGAAACCACACGGATCCAGTGGGTGATGCTGTACCTTCCAGGTAGGCGACTTGGTAGTCGCTAAAAACTTGTCGGGTGATCCGTTGTGGGTCGAAGCGACTGTAGTCCGAGTAACCGGCCCTAGATCGTACCCCGTGCAATGCCGCGATGACAGACTATGGAAGCGCCATATTGATCAACTACGATCAAGGCTGCAGTCAGGGATCTCTGAGTCCCCTGATGCCCAAACTGAGGGGGGAGGAGATACAGAGGAAGATGAACTTGAATTAGCAGAAAACTTTTATGAAAGGAACGATAGCAGAATGGAAACATGTGAAGAGGAATTAGGGATGGGAGTGAGCTCGCCTCAGGGTGTTACCGAAGATGTTGGTGACAATGGAAATTTGAACTCAGAGTCAGAGGCACCCCTTTCACCAAACAACGACCTACCTCAAGAAGAGTGCAGCCAAATACTGGGTGCACAACGAAAGTCAAATAGACTAACAAAACAGCCGTCCTACCTCAAGGACTACGTAACCGCACCCCATAAACGGAACCCGGGGGGAAGGGGTGTTGTGAATGAATAAATGTGTTAATAAAGTTATCAAGAGCTTGAAGTCAAGTGCAGGGTTCTGGCCCTGCACTTCTGATTGGCCGTTAATGGCGATATCAGATTGGTCCGTTCAGGTGAATCTGATTGGCCATTAATGAGCCTCTCTCATTGGTTCACGGAGCTAGTGCTCCCTGGTTTTCCTTGGTTGAATATCTAATAAGTTGCCTATATAAGGAAGGCTGTAGCAGCCATTGAGTTTAGAGCTGTCACACCATGTAAATAAAGAGTTCTGAAGTTCACTGTTTCATCGGCTTGTCTCCATTATTGCGCCCACGCTCAGTACTTAACAATTATTTTGTGTGAAGAAAAACATATGCTTCTTAAAGGACATACAGCCTGTTTCATCCTTGAGAGAAGGGAACTTGGAACGTTATCTGCTATTAGTCTTACCCGAGTAATGGTTTTTCTGTATTTTTTTGCGGGGGGGGGGGGTCAGAGGGCTGAGGAGCTCCTGAAACATATTTACCTGGGAGCAAGCATCATTAGATTCACAGTGTGCTTCTTGTGAGCAGTCTTGCTTCATCATTTGCCTCTTGTATTTATAATTCAATTTTGTTGATTGAATGTCACATGAGAAATATATTCTGTAATATGAAGCTATTATTAATTCCTCTATCATTACTAATTATAGGAAAATTAAAATTAATGTTTTGTAATGGCAAAAAAATGTGCCAATAAAGGTTCCACATCCTAACTAGGCAAAAGAAAGAAAGAAAGAAAGAAAGAAAGAAAGAAAGAAAGAAAGAAAGAAAGAAAGAAAGAAAGAAAGAAAGAAAGAAGGAAGGAAGGAAGGAAGGAAGGAAGGAAGGAAGGAAGGAAGGAAGGAAGGAAGGAAAGAACAAAGAACCAAAGTTATATTAACAGCTTCTAATATTCATAGCAGACAAGAACCAGTTTGGTCTAGTGACTAAGCTACAGGGCTAAAAAGTAAGGGAGTGTGAGTTCAGTTCCCGCTTTGGCCATGAAAGCCAACTGGGTATCCTTGGGCTGGTCATTGTCTGTCAGTCCAACTCATCTGATAAGAGTTGTTTTGGGGAGGAAAATAGAAGGCGACTGTTGTGTTGGAGGTATTCTGCCATCTGTAAAAATAATAAAGGCAGTAAATAAATAAACAATGTAAAACAGTGAAGCTAGTGCTGATCTCCAGCTACACATGTCCCCCCCAAAGCCATGCTGGAGATATGGGCAATGTCTTGACTTGGTACTGGAGACAATAAGGTAGTAGATGAGATGAATGTGGAAGGACTATCTCAAAACAATCAGTATGAATCCTTTGCTTCCCCCTCCCTTTTTTTTCCTGAGGTATAGAGAGTGATGTAGAGCTAGTTAAGCTAGATAAGATAGGAGAAAAGTAGAAAACTATCAATGAAGGCATCTATCTATTTATTATTCACCATATGGCGTATCATACCTGGGTATGCACTATATATTAACATGTTACTAGATTAAAAAAAACAATAAAATGTGATGACATCAGCCTATGAAATGTCTTCACAAAGTTTTGCTTGCATATAGAAAGTGAGGACGGAAGATTCAAAACCCAAATAAGGGGATAAAACTTCATGCTTTGGGTTTTTCGGAATGCAGGTGGTGTCGTTGCATGGATTTCCTTGAGCCTGGTAAAACCATTAATTCAGTGTTGCCAGTCTTTTACACTGCATTATTCAAAATTTTAAAATGATGATTAAGCAGATTTTTGGAAACACAATAAATAAATTTTGCTGCCACATAACTACACTGTACGCTACATGAGGCAATTGTGAAGTTGGTTCATGTTATGGCCCATCTGCCATAGAGTCCAGACTTGATGCCACACAATTTCCACATTTCTCATTAAAAAAAATCCCCATAAGTAGAAATAATAAGAAGAGGCAGAAAAGACTTTCATCAGGGAATCTCTAAGGTTTATAGGACCTGCAGAGTGGCATAAAAGACATGGTCAGGTGGAAACTTTCCAAAACCAAAAACTGAAAAAAGTGGTAACTTTCATCCTTGTTACCTTCCAATTAGACAAGAGGTGTAAAACTCACATCATCACAATGGCGTCATGCAACCTATCAGGACTTTCCCCCCCCTTTGCTAAAGTGAGCAGGGGAGGGGCCAACATGTGATGCCTCCAGACTGTGGGCCATTAGTTTGACACCCCTGAATTAGATTATTTTATTTTGTTTTGCATGAAAGCCACAGTAGTGCAAAAAGTAGCAGCACTTCTGCTGATCAGTAGTTTATCAAATCAATAGGAACTGTATTGGTTACTGTGAGGCTTCTGGGCTCAGTTCAATATAAAGATATTTGTGAACTCAGTAATTGTTACCTTTAGGAACACATCTTTGAAAGAGATTCTGCTGGTCCAGTATATATTTACCATTATACACATCTAGATAGATCAAAGTGGTGAGAGAATGATTTTCTCCATATCAGCCCCTATAATTTTGAAAAGTTCCCTTCTTGAGGTCCAGGGGCCCTGCTTTATTACACTTAGGTAGGTAGTCAAAATGCCGTTATCCTATAGGGCAGGGGTGTCATACTCGCAGCCTGGGGGCTGGATACATCACTCGCTGGCCACACCCATGTCTGGTTTACCAAAAAAGTCATGCTATGTCACATGATGATGCTGTGATGATGCAAATTTGACATCCCTGATATAAGTCATATAGGACAGAGGAAAACCCTAATAAGCTAGTGAACATTCTCAAGGTTCTAATTTATATTTAAGTTGTGATTTCTTTTATTATTATAATTTCAATCAAGTACAGGAAATGTTCAACTTACAATAGTTCATTTAATGGCTGAAGTTACAATGGCACTGGAAAAAAGTGACCCATAACCGTTTTTCCTGCTTACAACCATTTCAGCATCCCAATGGTCATGCGATCAAAATTTGGATGCTTAGCAATTGGCTCATATTTATGACAGTTGCAGTGTCCCAGGATCATGTGACTCTCTCACAAGCATGGTCAATGGAGAAGCCAGATTAAATTAACAGCTGTGTTTCTAACTTAATAAAGCAGTGATACACTTAACAACTGTGGCAAGGAAGGTCATAAAATGGAGCAAAGTTTACTTGTTTCACTTAGCAACAGAAATTTGGGGCTCAGTAGTCAGAGGTGGTATTCAGCAGATTCTGACTGGAGAACCATAGTAGAAATTTTGAATAATTCGGAGAACCGTCAAATACCACCTCTGACTGAAGATTTTACAGTATCCTTCCCCTGCCATGCCCACTGAGCCTGTCAGTCTGTGTAAAAGGATAACTTTGCTTTAACCATGAAGTCTGAGTATTTCTTTCTTGGGATTTGAAGAGAGCACAGACTGTGCTCTCTTCAAATCCCAAGAAAGAAATACTCAGGCTTCGTGGTTAAAGCAAAGTTATCCTTTTACTGGGAAATAAAGTGAAAGTTTCAGATTTAATTCAGAATCTAAGGAATTGGCACGCAGATCACATATACAAAGGAATGGAAATGCTCCCACCCCCCAAAGTCCAAATGAGTCTTCCAATTAAAAGTTCTGAATATGATCATGTGGTCATCTCCAGGTGGTGATGAGACTGCTGTCAGTTGACCTTGACATATTTTGATAAAAGGTCGCAGTTGCGCAAAAAGGGACAGAAGCTAGCCAAGAAATGGAAAGTTAAAGAAAAGAATCCCCCCTCCCCTTGCGAACCCAGCAAAGGAATGCAAAACACCTCTAGCTTTCTTTCCCTTCAAATTCCCCCCTCCCTCCATTGCTATTGACAGCTGAAAGACATAAATTAGCATAGCAGCAGAAAAGCAATAGTTAGAATGCAGATTATACATATTATGGATATCTTGAGGCTGACATTCGGACCCCCTAGAGGAAGGAGATTAGTCCCTGTGGGAAAAAAACAAAATAAACATAGGTTAACATTTGTATATATATCTAAGGTTTATCAGGGTATTTGGTATAAAAGTTCTTGAGCAGTTCAGGAGCCCTAATGTCTCTCTCATTAACCCATTCAGCNTAGCTTTCTTTCCCTTCAAATTCCCCCCTCCCTCCATTGCTATTGACAGCTGAAAGACATAAATTAGCATAGCAGCAGAAAAGCAATAGTTAGAATGCAGATTATACATATTATGGATATCTTGAGGCTGACATTCGGACCCCCTAGAGGAAGGAGATTAGTCCCTGTGGGAAAAAAACAAAATAAACATAGGTTAACATTTGTATATATATCTAAGGTTTATCAGGGTATTTGGTATAAAAGTTCTTGAGCAGTTCAGGAGCCCTAATGTCTCTCTCATTAACCCATTCAGCATAAGACGGAGGAAAATGTTTCCAAGCTACAAGATATTGGATAAGACCCCTCCATTTCCTTGAGTCTAGAATTTCTTTAATCTCGAAATGTTGTTCTCCCACAATCAACAATGGTATGGGGGGATCAGTTTGGGCCGGTCTCAAAGTACAAGTATGTTCGGGTTTTAACAAACTGACATGGAAAACCGGATGAATACAACGAAGAGTCTTTGGTAAAGTCAACTGAACAGTCACAGAATTTACAATCCGCTCAATGGGGAAAGGCCCCACATACTTAGGACCCAACTTCTTCGATTTCTGAGTAGTCTGCAAATATTTAATCGAGAGGAATACTTTGTCGCCTACTTGATACGACATCTGCAGGGCTCGCTTTCTGTCAGCAAATTTCGTCCAAGGCTTTACGAGCGACTGGCCAATTAAGTTGAAGTTGAGATATCCAATCGCTCAATGATTGGACATTGGGGTTTTCATGAGGAAGTTCAGGTATGGGCACAAAATCTTGCCCAGTTGCACTTTGAAAGGAGTAAACCCTGTACTGCTGTGGACAGAGTTATTATATGCCACCTCCGCAAAAGACAGTAGATCTGCCCAGTTGTCTTGCTGATAGTTTATGTAACATCTGAGGTATTGCTCTAGCATCCCGTTAGTTCTCTCACAAGCCCCATTAGTTTGGGAATGGTGAGCAGAGCTTAAACTCTGGGTGGAGCCTATTAACTTCAAAAATTCCCTCCAAAAGTTCGAGGAAAATTGGACTCCTCGATCAGAAACTACCCGCTCAAGAACACCGTGCAACCTGTAGACATGTATAATGAACATTCTGACCAACAACTTCGCCGATGGGATCTTGGAACAAGGGATGAAATGGGCTTATTTGGAGAACAAATCAGTCACCACCCAGATAACTGTGTGCCCAGCACTATCAGGTAGATCTACTATAAAGTCTATGGAAATTTCCCTCCAAGGAGCAATTGGCCTAGCCACATTTTGCAACAGAACTGGTGGTTTACCAGGAGGTCTTTTTGCTGAAGCACAAACTGGACAGCTAGCCACATAAGTCTCAATGTCCTTTTTCAATGAGGGCCACCAGAACTGCTGTTTCACCAAATGTAGGGTCTTCACAAACCCAAAATGACCAGCCACTTTGGAGTCATGAGTTTGTTGTAACACTTGACTTCTTAGGGTTTGAGGTACACACAATTTTGCACCTATCCAGGCTAGACCATCTCAAACGGTGCAGTTATGTGCATTTGCCAGGAACCACTCATCCATTTTCAAAGCCTCCTTAAATCGTTCCACCAGGTCAGTGGACAGATCCCTCTCCTGGTTCCTCTTTTGCGCTCTGGTAACTACAGGAGCAGCCAGCTTTGTAGTGGACACGATTGGCCTTATCACTTCTTTACGGATACTGTTGTATTGAGGCATTCTGGACAAAGCATCTGCCATAAAAATTTTTCCCCCTGGGATATATTTCAAGGAGAAATTGAATCGCTTGAAAAACTGAGCCCTCTTAACTTGCTTAGGGGATAGCTTCCGAGAAGTTTTTAAAGCTTCCAGATTTTTATGGTCAGTCTATACCTCAAATGGGTGCTTCGCTCCTTCCAGAAAATGCCTCCAAGCTAGTAAGGCCCAACGAACTGCAAACGCTTCCTTCTCCCAAATGGCCCATCTCCTTTCAGTGTCAGTCAATTTACGGGAGTGTAAGCGCACAGTTGTAATGTCCCCTTCTCATTTAATTGAAGTAAAACCGCTCCCACCGCCACATCGCTCGCATCAGCTTGGATCACGAAAGGGGCATCCATGTCTGGGTGTTTCAGTACTGGTTCTGCCGCAAAAAGTCTTTTAAGCTTTTCAAAAGCAGCTTGGCACTCCATGGTCCAATTCAACGGTTGACTGGGTTTTGGTTTCAATTCCCCCTTAGTCTTCAGGAGGTTGGTAATGGGCATGGCTATTTTAGCAAATGACGGGATGAATTGCCGATAAAATTTAGCAAATCCAAGGAAACTTTGAAGTTGTTTTCGGGTTCTCGGTGGGGCCCAGTCCAATACGGCTCGCACTTTCTCTGGGTCCATCTCAATGCCCTCGGGTGAGATATGATATCCCAAGTAGTCAATTTTTTCTTGATGGAACTCACATTTGGATAGTTTGGCACACAGTTTGGCGGCCCCCAGTTTGTGCAGCACGGAGCATACCAGTTTCACATGTTCATCTCTAGTCTCCGTGTAGATAAGAATATCATCAAGGTAGACCAGAACCCCCTTGTATAAGTGTTCGTGAAGCACTTGATTTATCATTTGCATGAAAACAGCAGGAGCTCCCTGAAGGCCGAAAGGGGGAACATTGAACTGGAAACAACCCATTGGGCAGTTGAATGCAGTCTTCCACTTGTCTCCCTCTTTAATTCGGATTTGGTAATACGCCTCCCTCAAATCCAACTTGGTGAAAATCTTCCCCTTTGCCAGGTGGGCTAACATGTCCTTCATCAGAGGGAGGGGGTACACGTTCTCCACGGACACTGCGTTCAGGTTTCTATAGTCAACTACCAAGCATTTGGAGCCATCTTTCTTCTCGCAGATCATCACAGGGGCCACCACTCGAGGTCTGGCAGGTTTGATGAAACCATGTTTCAAATTCTTGTCGATAAATGCCCTCAGTTCCTCCAGTTCCCCCGGTGTCATCGAATACAGCTTTGGTTTCGGGAGCATCACCCCTGGTAGAAATTCAATACTGTAATCAGTTGAGTGATGAGGAGGGAGCTCGTCGGAGGCCTCTTCGCTAAATACCTCTCTCAAGTCCCAGTACTTCTTTGGGATTTTCTCCTCTCCCTCCACACGTTCGGCACCTGCGGAAGCTGTCTCGGCCAGAACCTGGAGCTTCGGCTGGGTTTTCTCCTCCCCTTCCAGGTAGGGTTGCTCCTCCCCTTCCGGTGGCCAATCGGTGTGGATACATATCCACTCCTCTCTCCAGTTCACATGGGGATTCCACTTCTGAAGCTAGGGCAATCCCAATATTAGAGGCTGTTCCATCCCGGGGGCCACAATAAAACACAGGGTCTCACGGTGGGATCCCGTTGTCATTTCTAAGGGTTCTGTTACAAAATGTGTGGGGCAACCTCTCACCTCAGATCCAGATGGCAAAAGGATATGGGCGTTCTTAAAGTTCTTAGTCCGATGCCCATCTCCTTCACTACCTTCATGTTAATTACGCACCTCGTGCACCCCGAGTCCAATAAGGCCAACATCTCTCCCTCGGTCCCTGAGGTGGGCACTCTTAATTTTATTGGGATGGTCGGGGCCTTCGGTTAGGACTTACCAGGACGTCATCTTCCGAGTCAGTCTCGCTCTCGTTGAAGGGGGTCAGAGGTCCCAGCTCCTCTCCCGCCAGAGGGGCGACCTCGACAATCTCTCTTATCTTCAGCCCGGTTTCACGAGGCTTGTTTGGGGGGTTTTCAGGCTTCCTCCCTTGGCTCCGCGCTCTCTTTGGATTTGGCTTAACCCGGCAATCCGCCATCCGGTGGCCCTCCTTCCCACAACGAAAACAGGCCGTGGATTTGGCTCTTGACGTCACCCCTCACTTTTGGGGGTTTGAGGTCTCTTGGAAACATGGGGGGAGCGGTTTGCTCCAGGTGGGGCCCCCTCTGCATCTGCTTTGGATTAGATCTATGTCCACCTCTTCCGCCAGCAAGTACCATGACTGCAAATCATGTGCGTCCCTTCTGGAGATGCACATGTGATATATATCTTCATTTAAGCCATCTTTGTAGGCTTCTACCAGGGCCCCCTGGGACCAGCCTCGGATGTGGTATGCCAGCTGCCTGAACTCTTGGGTGTAGTCTGCAACCGATCTCCCCCCTTGGATTAGAGTCTTCATTCTGATTCTGGCCCTTCTCTCTGCCAGAGGTTCCTCAAACCTTCTCCTCAATGCAGTCATGAAAACATTGAGGCTCCGCAGTTGGGGGGAGTTATCATTGTACAAAGTCACCACCCACTCTGCTGCCATCCCTTCCAGGGTTCTGGTAACACATCTCATTTGGGCTGCTTCAGAGGTGAACTCCCTTTCAAATTCTGCCATATCGCTCCCAACTTGTACCAGGAAAAATCCCAAATCTCTGGGATTTCCTCCAAACTTCACATCTAAGGGGGGCAGGTGGTGTCTTCCAGGAACCACACGTATAGCTGGGGCTTCCCAGGTGGCGGCGGGCGGCTGTGCTGGCAAAGGCTGGGCTAGGGGGGTGGGGTAGCTCGACTTCCCTGGGCTGAACTTGCTCCCCTTTCCCCCTCATACCTTGGAGCTGTGCTGGGCTTCTCAGAGACATCCATAAGGAATTTCCCAGCTTGATCCAGCCTGTATTCCATCTCCTCCCCCCCTTGCCACAGCCGTTCCCTCACACCTCTCTGACTTACAGTAATTCCAGGAGGAGGGGGGCTTCAGGGTCTCTCCAACCAACCCCCAATGACCATGTGGGCATCTCAGCTGGGGTTTCTTCCAGAGTCAGGTCGGCCAGCAGGTCAGCAGCTGGCATCTCTGGTAGTAGCATCGACTGCCCCTCCACAGCTCCCTGGTCATCTTCATCGCTGGCTGGAGACGACATGAGATGAAACCCCCCCAGAAGAAAAGTTGATATTTTCTCCAGGTGGGTTGATGCTGAGATTCGGAATAATGTCAGTCTGTGCTCTCTTCAAATCCCAAGAAAGAAATACTCAGACTTCATGGTTAAAGCAAAGTTATCCTTTTACTGGGAAATAAAATGAAAGCTTCAGATTTAATTCCGAATCTAAGGAATTGGCGCGCAGATCACATATACAAAGGAATGGAAATGCTCCCACCCCCAAAGTCCAAATGAGTCTTCCAATTAAAAGTTCTGAATATGATCATGTGGTCATCTCCAGGTGGTGATGAGACTGCTGTCAGTTGACCTTGACATATTTTGATAAAAGTTCGCAGTTGCACAGAAAGGGACAGAAGCTAGCCAAGAAATGGAAAGTTAAAGAAAAGAATCCCCCCTCCCCTTGCGAACCCAGCAAAGGAATGCAAAACACCTCCAGCTTTCTTTCCCTTCAAATTCCCCCCTCCCTCTGTTGCTGTTGACAGCCGAAAGACATAAATTAGCACAGCAGCAGAAAAGCAATAATTAGAATGTAGATTATACATGTTATGGATATCTTGAGGCTGACAGAGCCATACCTACAGAACCGGTAGTAAAAAAAAAAAAAAAAATTCCACCACTCTCAGTGGTGGTCATAAGTTGAGGTCAACCTATAAGTAGGCAATACAAATAATTGTATATTAATTAAATAAGCAAAACTGAAATAAAAACAAAAAAAAAAACCAACTAATATTTCAGCAGAAAATAATGAGGCAGTGGATATATCTAAAACAAATTAAAAAAAGTTTTCACTTGGTATCTAAGAGATAATTGTATGATTTCAAAAAAAAAAAATCCCTCTTCAGTTTGTTAGTAAATGGCAATAGAAGCAGCAGCACTTATTTAAGATTTTCCAAATGTTTTTTTTTTTAAATAAACATTTCTGAGTTCTTCACATCCTTTCACACAGTTCAGCAGCTGGCTGACATTAGCTAATGCACTTTTCATACCCTTTTAGGAAAGGTTTGTAGCTTTCATTTGAAAATCAGCCTTGTGCGTTTTTTAAATCTGACTTGAAGATGCCTCAGTGATTGCTGTATTATAACTAGGCAGCTAATGTCATCCATGAAAAAAGGAATGGAAAAGTGAAAATGGTTACAAGCCTATGAACCATACTGCCACTTCATTCCCATCAACTTCAATGGGATTGAAGTAGTCTTTCTGCTTGCAAAGTAGAAATCAGTGTCTCTTGGCAACTAATTATTTTCTTTCCTTATTAGAGTTTTTATAAAGTGCTTCCATAGTAATTTAAGGCAATTAATCGTTTCCAGCTTTGCTCATTAGGGTTTCTTGTTTTCAAAGGGCATTTATGCCGACCCCATGTTTATGTTATGTGATAGTAAGAATTTACAAAAATGCAAAGTCTGATTGTTGGAAATCCACAGATTATGGGATTTGCTCTATGACATCTTATACTGATCCCAGTGCAACTGTGCATAACGAAACCAAGAAACCAAGATAATGGGGGAAATAGACATTCACATGCACACATGCAGGCCATATTTTTAACTGGTAAAACATATTTTATAATGCAGCTATACATTATAAATTACAATAGTAAAAAAATAACTATCCACATTCCATCTACTTTCAGGATATACTAAATCAGCTACTTCAGTCAGCTATCTTGCTGTGCTAAATATCAGGGTTGTCACTACATGGGGAAAAAAACTTGAAAGCTGTTGCTTTTATACACCATGTAAATTAGCTTTGACTGAAATAATTTTGAAGCTTATGAACAAACAAATAAAATAAATGTACAAATAACACATTGTGCCTGTGGAGAAATTGTTTGATATTTAAAGGTCTAAGGCTAATTTTCATTCATATTTATTTGTTCATTATATTTGTAAACTGCCTCAATCCAGTGAGACTATGGACAGTGTACTATATAGAATTATACAATCAGAAAGGATTTTAGAGGCTAACTAATCGAATCCCTTGCTTAGAGTCATTAGGGCATCTTCGAATAAATGATCATCTGTTCATTCTCATTTACACTACTCAATGAGTCAGGAATGTGCACTAGAGCTTTGAATCTTTGTAGTTTTGACTTTGGATTTTGAATCTGCCTTTTGGGACAATAAGGGACAAGTCTACTCCTTTTTCAATGCCACAATTCTTCAGATATTTGAAGATGGTTGTCATAGCTCAATAACCTCTTCTGTAAGCTAAACATTCCCAGACTTTTTACCATTGCTTGTGGAACTTGTTTTCTAGAATTCTTTCCTATCTTATATATAAATATAAATGTGCTCCAATTTGTCAGTGTTTTTTTGAAACTATAATTTCTGGAATGAAACACAGTATCAAGTTCCTGCCAGAATGCTGCCATTCCAAAAGAGAAGGGGATGCTTCTTGGAGCTGATTGCTCTGAATGCTTTTATTTTTGCTGTAACTGTATGGGAATTAGGGAGGACAACTGGACCGTCAGGGTGGATTCCTTCCCAGTCTGTTACCCCAAAGATGACCTGTTATCATCATCCCACCTCAGAGTTCTCATAACACCTTTGCTGCATTGTATTGACTACTGGTTGGTACCATTATTTTCCCAAGAGTCATGCTTCCTGAGAAGATAGCTGAGGCAGGTCCTTACACACAGTATTCTAACTAATCAGAACAGAATAAAATGGAACAACTATTTCCCAGGATCTGGACTATATATTTTATTTATTTGTTTGTCAAACTTGTACAAAACAACAAATATGAACATAAATAAGAACAAAGGAAGTAAATACAGATAAATTGGGACAGTAAGACAGAGATAGTAGGCACACTGCTGTGCTTATGCATGCTCCCTTTAAGGACCTCTTAGGAATGGGGTGAGGTCCACAGTAGAGAGTTTGAGGTTGAAGTTGTGAGGGGTTCAGGCTGTAACAATGGAATTGGGTAAGGCGTTCCAGGCATTGACCACTCTGTTGCTGAAGTCGTATTTTCTACAATTGAGTTTGGAGCGGTTTACCTTGAGTTTGTAGGGGTTTCTCTTGTATTGGTTTCTCCAGTATAGAGACATTTTTTTGCTGAACATTTATTTTTTTTATGTCCGCCACAAAACAATTGTCAAACCAAAGATATTTCTCTAGTCTTTTAGAGTTGTCAGCAGAAAGGCAGTGGGGGAAGCAATGCATACCTTAAATATTTTCATAGATAATTGCTAGGCGACAGAAGCTTCTGGAGTGCAAGATAATTATTGGAGATTATGATTGGATATGGATATGTCCCATTGGAGAAATTACATCCAGGGGGTGGGGGAAGACCATGGTCAAGGGTGAGATGAATGATGTGTCTCAAAGTTGGCTGCACTCAGGTAACGCCGGCATTGTTCACTCCTAATAAATGATTTCTTTTTTAACTCTGAGAGATATGGCAAGAGACTAATGATTTGAATAGGGGTGGATTATCAAAGCCCTGACAACAGTGTTGCCTCATGTTTTATTTGTAGTGAAGAAGAATAGCCAGATCTGTTCTTTGTGCCTTTGTGCCTTTTCTTTTTCACATATACTTGAAATGCAGAATTTGCCAGTTAACTTTTGTCTTAGTCATTTCAGCCCACTCTTCATCCATTTGAATCTTCTACCCCCTCCTCTGAGTATAGCCAATCTTCAAATCCTTCTATCCAATGTACTGAAAAAAAAATGTTCAGCAGCACAAGGCCTGGCATAAGCCCTATGGCATTCTTCCTCAGTACTTATCTCCAGGGTTGGATTGATTCATCAGTGAGCATCATTTGAGCGTAATCATTCAGCAATTGTGAGTCAGATTGTTAGGAATAACAAGGTTACCTAACGCAGTTCGAGTAAAATAATATATATAAACTATGATAGTGAGTTTTAAGTGTGTGTCACTTTAAAATGCAAAGCATGTAATTTTGGATGCGGTTGTGAAACCACCATAAGAGGGAGCAAGAGAACTTGATTGATTGCTGGCTTACTGGATTGCTTGCTGATTATGATGGATTGATAGTTTGTTAACTGCATGTTCTCTGTTGCTGCTGCTGAAGGAAGAAAAGAGGTTTGACTTCTTCATATATCTACTGCGAAGAGATATATTACTGGACTGATATTTGTAAGTTTACTGAACTCTTTTTCGACACTGGACTTTGCAACTGAATAATCCCTGGACGGACTGAACTAGTGAATGATATATGGACTGTTTGACTATGCTAAAACTATTACTGGAAAAAACTATTTAACTAGCACAGTGTATCTGTTTTACTGAGTGTAAGCTACAAAAACGTTTGTCTCACATATTTGCCTGCCTGCCTGACTGCCGTGCAGATTCTGCTAGGGTGTATCCCTAACACAGATGTTAATAATGGCTACAATTCTTTTCCTTCATTTTTGTGCAACTTTTCACACAAATAATGCCAAAGCATTACCTCCTGGAACGAATTCCATTGACCCTTAAAGTTGCTAGCTTCTCCCTAGTAGCTTGTCAACAGGTTTAGAATCAGGACAGGATATCACAGGTATGGATATTCTTTCTCTTGTCCATCTTCCTTACTTCACTCTTTCAGTTAGAACCATTTATATCCCAATTATATTCTCTGGCTTGAATTTTCAATGCCTAGCATTATCTGGCTCCATAGGATTGGCATCAGTTGTGTGATCCTACCTTAGTCGCTACTGATTCGGTGGGTGATTACTCGTGTGCACACGGGCCCCTAATGTGCACATCCCTAAAAAGCCAATCAGCTAAGAGGATGAAGAAACAAAAAGCTAGGAGTGAATCCCCCCTCCCACTCCCATGTGCCTTTCAGTCTTTTATCCTCTCAGTTGATTGTCAAAGGCTTTTTTTTCCTCCTCTCAGCTGATTGGAAGCTTTTTTTTTTTACTACCTATTCAGCCAAACTGGTAGTGATTTTTACTACTGGTTCAACTGGGCTGAACCAGTAGCATACCACCATTGACTGGCATTCTTGTGATATTGGTAAGTATATGATGATATATGACTAGTTTGTGAAATGGTAAAATGCAAAATGCTTTGTTTCAAAGTATTGCAGGTTTTTTTAATCCATGGATTCATTGTATGTGTTAAGCAAAAGAGGCAGTCATCATTCTTGCTCTTCTGTTCTACTCTTTATGTTCATTGTTACTATTTCATTGCTTGCCAATGTCCCACTTGGCCTAGAAATTCTGCCTTAATATTCTTCTAATCTTTCCAAAATTCCCCATAATAACAACTGTTAGAACAACGCTTTGTACAACAGTAGTCCTAACTGCTCCCACTTATAACCTAACCAAGTAAATTACAAAGATTAAATATGTGAAGAATGATAAAGCAGATGAAGAGAATAGCAGTCTTCAATCTCTGTTCCACAAGTTGATATACTTGGCAGTTTTCTCTCAATAGGCTTGGTTCAGTGAGATCAGAAGCCCCAGAAAAATTAAATTCATTATGTAATTTGTTGCATATTTATTTCCCCAAGTGTCTTTGATTATGATTCCAATAATTCTAATCATTCTCATTCCAGTTATTAATTATTAATAATTATTATAATTCTAATTCTTGTTTTCTAATTCTTTCCCTACAAGGAAATACTTAAGTAATGTTACATACTTGAACAAAATAGTGTTGTCTCCTCCCAACCTGTAGAGATAAGGTGGAAATTACAGAGGATAAATAGTCACTTGTTCAGATGCAATATAAATATAACCAGCAGATGCAATATAAATATAACCTTCAACCCTTAACTGAAAAGTTCTGTGTTGAAAGAAAGGATGGAAACCTTTTAATTCTAAATTTAAAAAAACCAATTAACTTTCTAGAAACTTGACTCTGTGCTTCATTCACCCATCCAGTTATTTATCTAGACAGTTTTCCAAGGGCTTTTCAATAATAAAATCATAAAAGGTAAGTAAGGAGAAACATATACAGAGATTCCATAGCTTTTATTTACTAATCAAACTATTTGGCAATATTCATGCAATATTATATATGCGACATAAATACACAAAGCAATTCTATCAAGAGACACATAGAAACAAACCAGAAAAAATAAACTTATGATGCTATAGAAAGGGGGCATCAAACTAATGTTGTCACGACAGCATCACGTGATATATCAGGACTTTTTTCCCCTTTGCTAAACTGGGCATGGGCAAGGGCAGCGCATGATGCATCTGGCCCACCAGCTGGGAATTTGAGCACTTAGAATAATAAACTGATTGTAAATGGTTTCATATTTTTTATTAAAACTTCAAAATAAAGGAAAAAAAATGTTGCCCATGGGAAGAAAAGGTGGGTGGTTCATTCAGAATACTAAATATTGCCCCTTTTTCCATACCTTTATGGAAAATGTAAGCTGTTCTAAATAAAGTTTGAGATTGACTGATGGTGATTTTATCAATGCTTAAGTGGTGCTCCAGATGTTTTGGATTGTTATTATTATGACTTACACATTTGTAGCATATTAGAATGGCCTAAAATATTTAAAATAAATACATAAGTAAGCCTAATATCCCAAAATAAGTAATACAAAGTCTGTAACTGAAATATTTTGCATTCATCCCATGCTGTTCCATTCTTTTTTACTGATACTTTCTCCTTTTAATTTTTAAAAGTTTTGTTAAGTTGAATAGTGAAGGAATGGTACAAATATATACATCAGTATTAATGAATTAATTTACTATTACAACAACAATATTTTTTTAAAAAAAGCCTAGAAACTATATTAGGAAAAATGATCCTTTCCTCCACCCCCCAAAACTGACTTATTCTCAAAGATCTTATTTTTGGTCCTTTTATTGAAATAAAAAAGGATTGATAAAAAAAAAATATTGTATCAACACTGCAAAGCTGAAAAACAGGGGTAAGTTTTTCTTTCCAAATCTGTATGATAATATTTAGCTGTTCTCTTTTCTAAAAAATATATATCTGGTTCCTTAACTAACCTACCTGAACTTTGGTAGATATCTTGTGTACCAAGAAGATTGTGTAGATAATGATTTAAAAAATAACTATAATCCATATTATTCGATTGCTATGAACTGTATGGACCAGCTGTGACTCAGCACGGAGTTCCCTGAATTCACCAAAAATGCTATCCCAGGATGATTTAGATGTATGATCCATGATTGCTGATCAATAGCATAACTTTTCAGGCTGTTTTAAATAGTTTTTAAAGTTCTCTTTTAATTTTTTATAAGTTGCTATTTTTTTCTGGGCTCTTCACTTTTTTACAAAGTTGTTTCTTGTCTGAAATACATTTTAAAACAAATTGGAAAACTGGAACAGATGGCACTCAGGGAGTAGAGCACTACAAACTCTTCCTTCAAGACCCATTAATTCAATGCATCTTTGTCCCATATCCATACACAGAGAAATTATTCACTGTGTATCCTATCAATATATAATGTATGTCACACAGAGATCAAAACAGAGAAAAAATATTTTGACATGTACCAATCAAGTGTGAAAGTAACTCTTGGTTTTAATGGTTTATTCAGGAGCTATCCTCGTGTTTTTAATTAGCAAATGCCTCAATAAGATCAGCAGTCCCCAAAAGAACATAATAGTTTCATACAATGGCTCCATTTTAATTTTTCCAATTTTAATGTTATGCAATCTCCAATTCTACATCCCAACTGTAATTAGCAAGGAGAATTACTAAAGTGTATGAAAAGTAGTTGCAGCTGTTTTGATGACTGTGTTCAGCATTATACTCCCAAACACATTTGGCAATATTGTAAAATGTATTATAAGGAAGCTTGGGTGGGGGTCTGCAGGGATGAACCGTACTCAAGTAGCACAGACTTGTATAAATGTTTTTTTTCTCCTTGGAATTGTATTTTCACCTAATGAAGTCATCATGAAGTGACAAATCAGATTAAAGTGGCAAACAAATATTCATATTTATTTTCTACCATTATTGTAATCTGGTCTGTTTTTATGGCTGGCATGGTGAAATCAATCAATCCATCCTGAATTGTACCAATTATGGTAGTTCATGGCAGTAATAGGTGATAAGCAGTGATAAATTACCATGTTAAGCTTAACCATAGTAAGCCTGTTTCTAAGAAAATGTAGTTAGTCTTGTGAGCTTCTTGTAAATAGCAGAATAGTAGTAAATTACTTTTGTCTGTTCACAGTCATTCTGGTTCCTTGTATCTGACAATCTTAATAAATAGGCTCCAGTAGGCTTACATTTCATGAAATTATCCAAACACTTTTAAAACTACAAGACCTCACACATGACAATATACTGTATGTATCATGATATTATCATTCCAAAGGTACAAGCTACACAACTACATTATATGTTATGGTGTAAGTACATGTTTGAGATATTTTTGATGACTTCATCTAATCATCTAACTAATCAAGGAAAGAACCAACCAAGAACTAAGGAGAAATTTCCTGACAGTTAGAACAATTATTCAATGGAATGAATTGCCTCCAGAAGTTGTATAAAATGGTCTGGTTTTCTGCTTCAGCAGAGGGTTGTATTAGAAGATCTCCAACATCCCTTCCAACTCTGTTCTGTTATTTATCCTATACATATCAATTTGACATCATCACCGTATTTTATTACATATGATATTATATGTACCCACATCTAGTATAATTGATCATCAGTAACTAAATGCTGTATATATTTTTATCTCTGCCCTGAGCTTACTACTAATTGATACCATTTAGAAACTTTTAAAATGGAAGGAGAAACTTTTCACACACAAGCAGCAAATTAATATTTACACAGTACCTAAGAAAAAGTTCACAGTCCACTTTTGGTGAACTAGAGCATTAAATACTAAAATTGACTGGTTTTCTAAATCACATGTAAAAAACCACAATCTACATGCATTATTGTCTGCATGCATCTTTTTTTCTACATGCCACAATTTACATTAAATTTGCACGTTAGCTCAAACAAGCAAGCAAGCAGACAAGCAAGCAAGCAAGAGCACTCAAATTAAACTGTTCAGCTTGAGTGCCATGGTTTCTCAGATTCATTATATAAGGGTCATAGAATAATATAATGGCTTGGATGTTGGATTAGAACTGGTTCAGATCCACTGTTTGTCATAAAAACTCATTGAATGTCTGGGATAGTTACTCTCTGCCTCACTGGATCGTGTTGTCATTAGATAAAGAAAGAGCTTTTGAACTCCTAAAGGATTATATGTCTTCAATCTCTTTGCTACTTATTAGGGTTTGTGCTATTAAGAAAGAAGAAAACAATGCTTTTCATTTTTGTATGATTAAGGGACTAAAAACAGCCTTCTAAAATGATATTTCTTATATACGATGGGGATGAAACAACTTCAGAATGATGAGATATTTCCTGGAAGGCAACACATCCATGTTACAGCCAATATCATGTTAAATTGTGTATGGACTATAGTCTGTATGGACTATTATCATAAATCTAATAAAACACAGCAATAGATTTCTAATAAAGGGATTTTACAACCAATTGAGATAACAAATTTACTGGTTTTGCTTGTACTTCACTTGCCAGTTTTTGGCAGGTTTTTGGTATCTCCTGTTTAAAGAATTTCCAAAAAAACTCTCCAAACCTACCACAATTTGCAAATGTGTTGCTAGCTGGTAGAATCAATATTGTTTCTAATAACACTTTTACGTAGCTTGGATGGATGGGTGAATTGGATGGATGGATGAATTTTCTAAATATACAGTGGTTTAAAACTTTGATAAGTTTATACACTTTCTAAGGCTATTTCTTGTAGGATATTCTTGCATTTGATACAAACTGTATTCATTTCCTATCAATCAGGAAAGATAAATGCAACTTTCTTTTTTAAAGCACATGGGTTGGGAAGTTGAGAATGAGGAAGGGAATTTCAGAAAAACTCTGAAAGAAGGTTCCAGAGAGTGCATAAAAGGTAATGTATAGGGCCTAATCTGAGATAGAGAGATAGAGAAAGAGATAGAGATGATAGAGAAAGATACAGAAAGAATATTAAATCACTGTCTAATGTGGAATTACATTCTGAGAAAATAGAACACCTTTATGTTTTAGTGTGTGGTATAAAGATTATTCCATAAAAACGAGGCTGTCAGAGAGAGAAAATCAACATAGGATGAAATTGTGAATCATGTTATTACATTGACCTATTAAAGGACAAGGACAGATAACAATGAACTCCTGGCAAAATTTTACATTTCTATCTATGAGGCCTTTTATATAAAACAAAGAGTCTGCTGGCCTAGAGAAATGAGAAAACTATGAAAAGCATCAAAATTACAAATAGATATCTAATCTTGAATATTTCAATCAAAATACAACAATGTTCTACAACAGCCAATGCAAATCAAAAACTAAGCAAATAGAAATCTAATGTCTTCATTGCCATGTCACTAACTACTGAGAATAGCTGAAGTTTTGCCATGAAATCTGAGTCAATGACTCCTATAGTAGGTGATAGCAGCATTGTCTGTTACATTCTAAGATTGGTTGAGAACAAAGCATAAGAATGACCAGAACAGTCAAAGAATGAGGAGCAAAGGCCTATGGGCTGTTATATATGGCCTCAAGTACTGAAATGGATTGATTAAGGAGTGTTGTTGTCTTCTTATCTCAGGGAAACATGCTAATTGCCCTTTGTAGAGAGCTTCGTGTATACATGGATCAACTTGTTGCTCTCCCACCAGTCATACTTCGCAGAATGCAGCAGACCATAAAATTGGAAAATAGATACTGTAACTTCATTCAGTGAACAGAAAACATGGAAGGAAATTTAACATTGTTCTATGGATTGTGAAGGATTTAAAACTGAACAGGCTTTTCAAGGTCACTTCTTCCTGTAACTTACAAGTTTTTAAAAGTACCATTTACTTTTTTGTTTTACTTTTTCTTGTACAGATCACATCATGGACTGTTCCGTAGGTTTCTCCTATTGGTATCTTATGATTATATTACTTTGTTTGTATGTACACCGAGAGATTATGCACCAGAGACAAAGTCCTTGTGTGACCAAAAACATTTGGCCAATAAAGTATTCTATTCTATTCTATTCTATTCTATTCTATTCTATTCTATTCTATTCTATTCTATTCTGTTCTGTTCTGTTCTGTTCTGTTCTGTTCTGTTCTGTTCTGTTCTGTTCTGTTCTGTTCTAGTCTAGTCTATCTAGTCTAGACATACATTTCCATAGATTTTAAGGAAAATTTGTGAATAAAAAATGTATAGCATTCACAGACCTTTTATTCTTTTCAAAATAACAAATACCTTGTTTCAATAATGGAATGCAAAATAGAATTCTTTATTGACCAAGTGTGATTGGACACAGAACAGATCACATAACAAATAATCAAGTTGGAAGGGATCTTGTAGGTCATCTAGTCCAAACCGCCCCCCCAAGTGGGAGACCCTACACCATTTCTGACCAATGGCAGTCTAATCTCTTCTTGAAAGTCTCAAGTGATGATGCTCCCACAACTTCCAAGGGCAAGCTGTTCCATTGGTTGATTGTTCTCACTCTTACTTTATTTATTTTAAATGAATTGTTATTACCATATTTGATTGATTGATATGATTTACATAGTTGTCCTTCTCATACAAATCACTTTGTTAGCTTACAAAATTCAAACAAACAAGCAAACTCACCAAACATAACCTCTTCCAAGTTCTGCATGGTAAAAGAAAACAATGCAGCCGTCAAGTATTCGTCATCAAGAACAGATGACTTTCATATATCTTGTAGATATGTTTAAGAAAAATAAAATCCATCTTACTCTGAAGAATTATACATTACCCATCTCCACATTAAAATTTATGTCAGGATAAATTGAAAAAGAAAAATGTGTAGCACACACCACTTGCATGCAAAATATCATAATTTAGTCTGTATCTTTTCAGGTGGAGATAGAAAATAAGTTTGTCTGAAATTCAGAGAAGTTAAGAGTCAGTTGATGAGATGAATGTATATTGAATTCAAATAATTAAATCATAAAATAAATAATAAGTCTGCAGTACTATTCAATAGATCAAATGATTCAATGTAAAGTTGGCATGGATATCGGTATTGTTTCTGCCTTAGAATTTTGACAATTTAGTAACATTAAAATCAATCCATTAATCACATCTTTCCACACAATGTAAATGTGGCTTCATCCTACATTATATTTTATTAACATTTCTTTATACCTGGCCTATGATGAAGTTTTCTATTTTTAGAAAAAGAACACACCTAAAAACCAAGTACAAGCATTTCCACCACAAGCAGACAACATTGTAATTTTCTCTATTATTCCTGACTGCAGTCAATGGAATCCCATTTACAATTAAATTGCAGGACTTTCTTGTTAAATATTAGGAAGAAATTCAAAAGAGCAAGAGCAGTTGTGTTCATGTGAACATTGCACAGTCACAAGTAAGAAATGTTTTGAACTGGATTCATCCACTAAGCAGGGGATTGAAATCAATGTTCTGAATTGCACATTTACAGTAAGACCACAGACTGGAACAGATCTTGAAGTTCATCAAATCAGGTGTTTAGTGTAGAAATCTTCATAACATCTTGGATAAATGTCCTCCTAATCCTTCTTTTTTAAAAAAAAATAGAGCATCCATAATTTTAGGATAGGATGTTCCTGTTAATGACTTGTTCTCACAGTCATGAATTTCCTCCTTATTCCAAGCTTTGATTGTATTCAAAACCTCTAAAGTGAAGTTAAACTTCTACAAATTGGTTCTTGTCTTATTCCTTGGTGCCATTTAAATAAAATCTATCCCTTTGTCCTTAAACATCCCTTCATCTCTTGGAAGACTGTTATGTTTCCCCTTATCCTTCTCTTTTCAGACTAAACATATCATATGCCTTTAACTGTTCTTCTTAGGACTTAACCTCTAATCCTCTTACCATCCTTGCTGCTCTTCTATGCAGTCTTTACAGCTCCCCAGTGCCTCTCTTGCATTCTTAAAACCAGAAGTGGATATAGTTCCAGGTTACAGTGTGAGTGGTGCAGAATAGAGTGGGATTTAAGACTGTAGCTCTTGATAAGGCCTCAAACTGCATTAGCAATTTGGACAGTTATAGCACATTGCTGTCTTCTGTTTTAATCTGTAGTCTATGAAAAGCCCTCAATGTTTCTCACAAGTACTACTATTAAGCCAAGTATCACCTTTCCTGTGCATCTTTTTTTTTCAAATTTAAAACCTTACATTTATCACAATTTAACAACATTTTGTTGGATATTGACCCAACATTCAGATATATCACAATCCTTTTGAATTTTGAGCTTGTCTTCTGGGGTGTTATCAATTCCTTTCAGCTTAGTGTCATCCATCAGTTTTATGAGCATTCTTTCTATTCTTTTAATCCAAGTCATTATGAAGGTGTTGAAAACTACTGGGTAAAAAGGTAGACGCTTGAGATATACTACTGCATACTTCCTGCAATTTGGACATAATAGTGTGATGTTGTTTTTTGTTTTCTTCACCACAGTGGATAATAGATTTCAAATTTAGACATTTGCACATTTGAGTAATCTGATAATCTAAAAATTGACCAAATAATTTGGAGTAATTCTGTAAAATAATCAGGATTACATCAAATGTCTATGGAGCTTCTCAGTCAGGTCATGGTTGTTCTAAAGGTGCTTTTTTCAAGAGGCAACTGGACTTTCTGGTTTTTCTTTGAAGACATTTTGCTTGTCATCTAAGAAGCTTCTTCAGCTCTGACTTCCATTCCCCACTATCCAGTCAGAGCTGAAGAAATTTCTTGAATGAGAAGTGAAATGTCTTCAAAGAAAAACCAGAAAGTCCAGTTGCCTCTTGAAAAAAGCACCTTTGGGACATGATTACATTAATAATCTATTTTGTATAGTCTGGACTGTAGTGAAAAATAGTTTTGCAGCATGTTACTTATTTTCCATTAGTGCAGACTCTGAGACAATTCAACCTTTGGATGCCTTCAGTAGAAGCTACAGGGGAATGGTCACAACCATGCCCAAGTAGCAGACAGGCAATTATCACATCTGTATCGGGTGAAATTAGACATAAAAAATCATGGAAGCTCCTCGATCATAATTTATCACTTTTAGAAGATAATCCTTCCTCAATGTAGAAACAAGCACTGCATGATCCCATTCTTTAACTGCACTCATGAAAATATGGCTTCTATAATTGTTTTATTATTTTTGATTTGTTGCATAGTCAGCCAGAGATTTAGACTAGATTTGGCCTGAAGGACTACTGAGTCCTTCACAAAAACCTGCAATATGAAGATGTTGTTATTTGTATATGTTAAAGGTATTGTTGCAGGATGTAAACTATTCCAGGTAAAGATTCCTTCTACAATTGATTGATGGTGATTTTGTCAATGTTCAAAATCAGTTTTCTTTGTCAGTGTTCAAGCTCAGTTTGTTTTGGGATTGCAAAGCTTCTACCATTATTGGTCCTATCTTTGCTTTCTTTTGCCACCAGCTGTACTACTTCTATTTGCAGTTCTTTATATTTTGTGGCTTTCTCCAGTTCCTTCTCTTCTCCTCTTCTGTCTCCAGGTACTACCACATCCGCTTTCCAAACAGTTTTGTCTTTCTTATTGACAATTGTTAAATGTAAAGTATTATGTGGCAGAAGCTTGTCTATTTGAATTCTAAAGTCCCATTGTCAACTCTGAAGCTGACTAGGCTGAAGCCATCTTTTCCTGCCTGATGGTTGCCATGAACTTTAAAAGGGGGAAAGGAGGAGGGAAGCAGATAGACCAGCTACAAGTCAAAACAGAAAAGTTTTCTTGTGGGAACCAAGATCATCCCAACAGATGTCAAGGGAAGGAGAGGAGTGACCAAGCAGCCTCCCAGCTACCTTTATTGGACAATGTGACCAGTGACCTTGGGGAGGGACATATTTGCTCTTTTGATTAGAAGGGGAAAACTGCAGGAACCTTTAGAATTGGTTTTCACTAGCTGTGCCAATATGATATGTCCAATAAATAATTTCATTGAGGAATCCACTTGCTCTGGAGCTTTTGGTGGATGCATTACTCAGAATCCTGCACTCAGAGCATTTTATTTTCTTGTTTTAATTATTATGTCTATTTTGTAGTCAGTTCTTGCTTGCAGACAAATGGTCGTTATTATTATTATAATTTGACAGTAACATTCCAGTCTAAAAGAATCAGTCATGATACATGGGCCTAGTTTTTCTTTATTGAAAAATTCAAACTTGCCAAATGACAGATTTTTAAAAAGCAAACAAATATAGGAAAGTATGTAAAAGCCCCCACTTTAATATGTTTGGACATTTTTTATTAAAAAAAAAATCTTTTTCAGATAATTGTACGGCTGCACCCATCTGGAACTAATATGAAAATTGGAGGTTAGTGATCAGAAAAGATTACTTGTTCCAATCATATAGAACATTATATAAATTCTTTCTGTGAGCAGGTTCCCAGGTAAAAGCCATTTCTACCTGTCAGTGACCAAAATAATAATGTTTTAACCATTAAGTTCTTAACATATAATTACTATAACATTAATCTATTTACATGAACAGAATAGATTTGCAGATTTCTTTACATAGATTGAAACTCTCTATTGAGCATGTGGATAGCTATTTAATAAACTCTTTATTTTACAATAACTTTATACATTAAGCTTGTGTGGTTGCACTTACTACTTCTATTCAGAATTGATCAGTTCTGACATAGTTAGAGTTTTTCCTAGACAAAAAAGAGGCCTTTTTTCCTCTTGTGCATTATTCTCAACTCCTGATGAATGTATCTTTTCTTGTATGTATACTGAGAGTATTTACATCAAGACAAATTCCTTTTGTGTCCAATCACACTTGGCCAATAAAGTATTCTATTCTATTCTATTCTATTCTATTCTATTCTATTCTATTCTATTCTATTCTATTCTATTCTATTCTATTCTATTCTATTCTATTCTAATGAGTTGTTTTTTAAATTTAAGTTTATTCAAACCTGTATACCTAAAAAGAAGATAAAGTGGAAAAAATAGGAGGAAAAAGTGGTAGTGCTCATGGTAAATAGCATAGGTGGGTGAACCTACCTTTTTTTTTTCTTTCTTCACATTTAATAACAAGATACTTCTATAATATTTGTGAAGACATGTACAAATTTTGGCAGATTTTTTTTTTTAAATAAATCAACACAATTCTTTCTTTCCCAGCAATACTGCCAATTTTAAGCAACATGTCCATGACCAGTGTGGAAAGTACAATTTTGTATCAGGTAGCTTTTATACAAATTATTTGTTTTCCTTTTTCAAGGTCATCATCTCAGTATTTTTCATCTCCCCATTCATTTCTCAATTCACCTACTGTCTCTTAGAATCAATTAAAATAGTTATGACAGTTACTCTAGTCCAAAAAGAGTAATTTTCCAACCTTGAGAAGAGATAGAATCCTGGGTTATGCAACAACAATAGCAACAACAATAGCAACACACACACACACACACACACATCTCCTTTCCATAAAAAAGAGGAATAGTTATTACACAAAGAATGTATATTTTATCTCTGAAACATATTTTATTTATTATTTAGGCATATATGCTGCAATCATCACTACGAACTCTGAACAAAATATGAACTGCTCTGCAAAATATATGAACGTATAACATGTTATTCAGAGCTGGAAAACTAGCAAAACTCTAGCATCACAAAAGGGAACATTCAGACATGCATTGAAAAGTATTGTGTTTTTTCTTTTATTCTGCTTCATGACAAAGACATTTTTTTTTCATTGCCATTTGTGTTCTTATTTCCCAAAGCCAAAAGGCATTCTGGTAAACTTTTTATATATAATGTTCAGTAGTCTTATATATACCATAAGTTAATAATGAGGTCTGCATAGCCTGCCTTTCATGCAAATCCATAAATCACGTACTTTTCAGTTCTGGTATCAGCAAAAAATCTTTAAAGGGTTACCAAAGCTCTCTACAAATATCTCTTATTTTAAACTTGATCAAACGAACCAAATTTATGTTCCTTCCTGAAAATCTTGATCTTTAATTCATTCAGATGTTGTAGTATTTATCTCCCTTCACATTTTTTTATCCATCCCAAAGGCTTCTTCAAAGCTTTAAAGAACCTCTTTTGTAAATCCAGTAAAAAGTTATTATCCAGGTCATTTTCTTAGATTATCCTTGTATTTCAAGTCTGATTTTCAAAGCTTTAATCAACTTCTTTTGTATATCCAGCAGAAAATACTTATCTAGGTCATTCTTTTGCTTTGTCATTTGCATTTCCATTTTAGATGCCTCCCTGGTCTTATAATCCACAAGGCTTTTTATTATTATTATCCATAATTTCTGGTTTTAATATTTCTGTATCATGCAAAATTTATTTCACATTTGTCATTCCTTCATTAATATCTCTTGAACATAAATATCCATTAAAGCAGACATTATTTCTGATTTTGTAACTATTATTTTTTTGCCTTATTCTTAAAAAAAATCTCCTGGAATATTTCAAATATTTTAGATTATTTTGTAAATCTCTGTATTAACTGAAAACCAAAGGAAAGGTAACACTTTCCTCTCCTTTTTCTTAATTGCCTAGAATCCTTAGTACCCTCCAGTGTCATGACTTAAGATAGATAAAGCAATTTGGTCCCCATAAAGAGCTGCTTATTTTATACAATTATTTCCAAAATCTTACATAGTAAAAGTTTCAATATTACATATTTGTCTGAATCTTTAATTTGTTTATAATTTTCTCATATCAAAGTCTTATTTAGCTTAATGTAGTTTGTTTCCATTTCTTTAAATTCTTTAGCTCATTAGGTGGACTTTCCAAACTTGTCATTCTAAAGGTCTCTAAAAATCTTAAATTAGGAACTAGACAATTTCCCAAAGTGATCAGAAAGAGAGCTTAGAGAACTAAATATTTCCTGGTCTTTTGCCCCTTTGTCCTTCTTCTCTTTTATTTCTTTTTGTCCCCCTTGTCCTCCCCACCTTTATATATTTATAAATATATAAATAAAAATTTTCTATAGTGGTAGTATAGTGGTCATATTCAGGATTTTAAAATTGGCTTAATGAAATGTATCAACTCTCAAATTTTGAACTGGGTCTTTATTGATGTAAAAGACAAACTGTAGAATATGATAACACAGGGATAAAGTCTGATTTGTTTAAAAGCTTAGTTACAGCTATTTTCATTTATTTATCATTATTTTTGGATCTTGTTTTGTTCTTTTTTAAAATCTGTAATCACATTTTTTTTCTTGTTTACAGTTATATTAAAACATACACATAGAGTGAGAGAGAATACTCAAATTATTTCATATGCCAGATTTATTTTAAATGTTTTTTTTTCAATACAATGGATTCAAGGCAGTCAAAAACCTAAATAAAAAATATAAACAATTTAAAATGAACAGCTAACATTATTTCCAACAACAACAACTGACTTTTAAATCCTTTTCATTAAGTACTGTATAATGAAAGGAAAGTAAACTATGGAAAAACACATTTTCCAATATTTTGTTTTACTATTTTTATCATGCAATAACAGTGCATCCCATAGCTAGCAGAAGTGGTAGTCAGTAGGTTCTGACCAGTTCTAGAGAACTGATAGCAGAAATGTTGAGTAGTTCGGAGAACCGGCAAATATCACCTCTGACTGGCCCATATTGTATCGTTCCCCACAACCCTATTTGAATCGTATTTGAATAATATATATAAAAAAATCCATCATAAAATAACCAGAATTTGAAAACTATTTGCTTATGTTGGGTTTGGTAAGTAAATGTTTTAAGGTAGGGGTCCCCAATCTTGGCAACTTCAAAACTTGTGGATTTCAACTCCCAGAATTATGGGAGTTGAAGTCCACAAGTCTTAAAGTTACCAAGTTTGGAGACCTCTGTTTCATTATTTGGGGTGCATGAAACCTTTGTCAATCTGTAAATCAATCTTTTTTTTTCTTATATATTTAGATGGTACAATTTTTGGGGGAAAAGAGTAGAATAAAAGGACCTGGGAATATATGGAGCCCATTCCTAATTAATTGATTTAATTTTTCAGGTTTTGTACAATATTGATTACTTCACATTTTCTTTAAAAAGCATAATTAAATTCAAAAGTAATTTATAGAAAAAAGTAAGATTTATTATCAGTATTGAGGTTTTGATAAAGACAATAGCACTAGAAAAAGTCACAAATACTTAGGAATTTTGGAAGCTTATGATTCATTATAGAACCAAGTTAAAGAACGTACTTCAACAAATACATCAAGAGTTCAAAATGTTGAAATCAAAGTTAAAATGGAGCAACTATGAGTAAAACAGTATCTGGACAATCTCTGTTATTTGATGTACAGCAGGAATATCTGACTGGACCCAACTTGATTTCTTGAATTAAAAAATAAGAAAACTAATGTCAATCTACTGGGCTCTACATCAGAAAAGCAATATTGATCAGCTGTATTTGCCAATAGCCGAAGGAGGCAGAAGACTTCTAAATGTGAAACAAACTATGGAGGAAGAAAAATGTGCTTTTAATAACTATATCAAGAACAGTGAAGAACTCTTATTGAAAGAAGTCAATCAAGGTAAGCTCTTGAAAATAGCAAATGTAAATGCTGGGTATATAAAAGAAACAATTAAAAACCGAGTTGCTAACTGGAAGAACAACCCAATGCATCATCAATTCTTGAAGAATATAGAAGGAAAAGGCAGTAAAAACCTCACACAAAGCTACTTGAAGTCAGGAGTTTTAAAGAAAGAAACTGAAGACTTATTTTAGTAGCTCAAGAATAAGATTTGTTTGCTAATTGCATAAAATTCACTTGAAACAAAGAACAGCAAATGTTTCCTTTGTAGTGAAGAGGATGAAAGAATTGATCAGAGGTTGCACCAAAATTATACAAACCAAGTACAAGCAGCACCACATTCTCAGAATTATTCATTAGAAACTTTGCTAGAGGTTTGGTTCTGAACGTAGCAAGAATCAGTGGGACATTTATGTTGTGAAGGCTTTGAATAATTAGCAGACTAAGAGTCAGTCTGTCTATCTATCTATCTATCTATCTATCTATCTATCTATCTATCTATCTATCTATCTATCTATCCATCCATCAATCTAGCTATCTATCATCTATTATAAAATGCATAGGACACCCTTCTTACCTTAAGGCAAATCTTATGGGACTTCAAGATCCAAATAGACAGTCACCTTGTTCATAACATGCTTGAAATAATAGTCATTGAAAAGAAGAAAATATGGATCATTGATGTGGTTATATCAGGTGATGCAACAATTGAAGAAAAACAATTTTAAAAAATTGAGAAATACTGCAGACCAAAGTTAAATGCTTATGGAAAGAAATCCATAATTATATTAATTGTGATTGGCGTTCTTGGAACAATGTTTTAATGACTGACTCAATATTTTGAAATTTTGAATGTATTGGACCTGAACACTTAATTTTACAAGGAAAAATATCACCCTGCTAGGAACTGCCTTTATTCTCAGTAGCTTTGTTGAATCTTGAATTATTAGGCTTCCACCATTCTTAGACTGTGAATTGTAGATTACTCATAATAATTTTAAGTGGTTGTGCATAGGACTGTAACTGAAAATGCTGGCACATTATTTCAATTTGATTAGAAATATTACAAAATTTATCAATGCAAAATCAAGGGGTAATTATCCATCCATGCTTCCCTCTGATTGTTCATCATATTCCAATCAGAACAAATCAGTATCATTTTATTAGGCATATTGGGGTAGAAATTATTCATTTTCCTGGGCTAACAGTTAGAAGGTGGAAATAATGAGTGAAGTGAACTACAAAGAGTCAGATTCATTAAGGCAGGTGGAAATAATGAGTGAAGTGAACTACAAAGAGTCAGATTCATTAAGGCAGAACCTAAAACATGGTCTAAATTATTTTTGAATTGAAATTTGCAAGAGTGAGTTCAAATTTTGATTACATTAAACTGTGGAAAAAAGGGGAACATTGTTTTTGAACCACAGTAACAACTGTTTCAATCATCATTATCTATCTTATTAAAGCAACTAGAAATTGCTTTTGGTTCTAGAAGTTAGCATAAAGCTATGATTTCCATTATAATAACCTCAGATTTTGTGAAGAACAATTAGGCTTTAATAACTTGTAGCCCTCATACTGTATGGCACCCAAAATCAGACAACTTTGATATTTAATAAATAAATATTTTAAAAATTCAGTGTTTCTGATCAACTCTTATGATAAATAAGCTACAACTCTTCTTCACTTCTTGCCAGATCATTTTTTTTCTCTGTTTACTTTTTAATTCCACACAGAGAGCCAACTAAATAAATTGGTGTGCATTGATCTTGTTCGAAATGTGGCCTTTTTTTGCTAACTCCATCAGCTCTTATGCTTGTAAAAATTCAAAATTTCCTTTTGGTTCAGTGGTGCAAGCACTTATTTTTATTTTACAATTTGTTCTTTCTGGTATATCCAGTGGGCACTTGGCTTTTGCAGAAAAGGAATTCTATCAGGCGAGAAATCAAAAGCTTGTAAGCTTTGAGGGCTGGTTTATTTCAGCTCCTGCTGAGCAAACAACCCATAAACAATACAAATTCAGGTCAATAACATCTGTAGATGAAAACCAAAGAGATTTTTTTTAAAAAAAAACTTACTTTTTTTTCTCTAGCTAGTGGTTGTTTGGAATTTTGCAGCTCATGTGGTACCACTAAAATAGAGAGAGATTAAAAACTTTCAAAATGTATGTGTTTGTCTAAAGCTAAAAGTTTTTAAAATTTGAGATTTGGCACATAAAACAAGAACTTAGATGAAGTGACAGCATAACATTAATAAAAATGTTAAGGTATAATGAATAAATCACAGAAACATTCATTTTTAACCATGATAAGGCCAAAGTTATGAAATGAAACATTATGAAATCTACTTTCATAATATTTGATAATACTGAAATAAAAATGTTGTGCACCAACACCTGAGAAGCGAAGATTTAAATATGATGAATATTTGTCACTTGCTCTCCTCTCATGGATGTCAATGATTTCACATGAGATTTTATTGGTAAAAGTAGGCTAAAATGTTTATTTATTTATGTGTGTAGTTTTTCTTAATTTGTCAGATTTTAAAGCAAAACAATTCCCAGACGACCTTGGTCTGCCAATCAGAAGCAAAACATAAAAATAAACAAACTAAAAAACATCATCCATAAACTTACCAAATTAAAAATCAAATCAAGCCCTCCCCCCTAAAAAAACAAACAAACCAGGATTAAACCTTTCCATCCAGACCCACAAAGCCTCAAGGCTGTGAATTGGAACTTCAAAAGCATTACTTAGTCAGCCTGGCACCAAGATCAATATATTGATGGTACTTGACTCCAAATCAGAAGATCCATGTAAATATTTAAAAAAGGAAAAACAAAACAATAGTGTCCGCATATTTAACTCCAAAAGATGATCCAAAGGAAATCCATTGAGAGATCAAGGAGCATTATGATGGATACACTAACCCCATCCTGATTCTTCTACAGGTTATCAACAATTATGAGAAATGCCAGCTCCATCCTAGACCCTAGCCTGGAGTCCAACTGAAATGGATCCTCTGCTTTCTACAAGGGTTCTTTAGATCTACCATCTTCCCTAAAAACTGGTGGGTGATAATTGTCTAGGATTGTTGATTCTAGCTATGATATCTTGAGTTGAAAAGGCATCACAATCGCTTTTCAGTCTGAAATAACACCCCCCCCTTCCTCAATGAAGCTGATACCACTCCATGGCCCCAACCATAGGGCTTACCATTTTGAATTGTAAGCTGTCCAGAGTCATTGACTGAGATGGGCAGTGTTGTGTCCGGCACAGCAAGGAGACCAGGACTCAGTGACTTGGTTCAGCTCATTTATTGGTCCCGAGAACGGCTCGGGTTCCGGGGGAAAAACTGCGGCTTTTTATTCTCAAGCCGCAGCGGCCACGGCCAATGGCACCGCTTTGAATCTCCCACGATTTATTTCCACCAATCGCAGGAGATCCGCAGCGGGCCAATCAGAGTGGCTCGCTCGACCAATCGGGTCCCTGTGCACTTTGACCAATCACAGCGCGGTGTTTACAAGAATGTAAATGACCGTACAGAACACCCCTCCCCTCTTGGTTCGGTCCTACGTGACGTAGTCCCGTAAGTAGGCGGGGCCCTGTACTTGCCGACTGGACCTGCGCAGATCAGTTGTTGTTTGGCTCCCGGCCGGTTCGGTCGGGTTCTCTGTTGCTCTTGGCCTCGTCAATGGACCCGCCTGGAAGGTGTTGCCGGGCCTCTTGTCGCAGCTCCCTCCCGGTCTACCCGGGCTGGTTGAGCTGCAGTTTCTGCCGCTCCCGCTTAGTCTTTCTGGGCTGATTGAGCTGGCCTGGCTGCTTCTTCCTGGTGAGGCTTTGAGCTGGCTGTCAGTTGGTAAGTGTTGCTGGCTTCTTTCTATTGGGTTTTGGTTCCCGGGGTATTCCCTCCCCTCTTGGCTTGTATTAAGGGGGTTGTCTGTGTTTGGTTGCATGTCGATTGTGTTTCCTGTGATTGTTCTCGATCTTAGTTGATCGATGTGGCATTTCCAGGCTCGTCCATCGGTTGTTTGCAGCCGGTACGAGTGGGGGCCTGTCAGTTGGGTTATGGTTGCTGGTACCCATAGTGGGTCTCCGGTTAGGTTCTTTGTGTAGACAGCGTCGCCTGGTGCAAAGGACTGGTGCTTGCTCGAGGAGTTGGGGGGTTTCTCCGGGTTGTATGTGGGGTGCCGCCTGTCTAGTGGGGACCTTATTTTCCTCTCCATTAGTAGCTCTGCTGGCTTTTGTTCGTTGTTGTGTTCAGGGTTATATGTTGTATGAAAAGCATTTTATTTATTTTTTCTTGGATTTCCCCGTGTTCGATTTTTTGGATGGTCTTTTTCATAAATTGAACCATCCGTTCCACCCTTCCGTTTGCCGCCGGATGTGCCGGAGCTGTCAATGCGTGTCGTATGCCCCGTTCCACTAGGAATTTTTCAAATTCTAGCAAGGTGAATTGGGGCCCGTTGTCTGACACGATGAGATCTGGGAGGCCATGGGTTGCAAAAAGCTTGCTCAGTTCCTTGGTCACGGCCTCTGTGGTGGTGGTTTTCATGTTGCTTACCTCCAACCAGTTGGAGTAAGCATCTACCGTTACAAGGAATGTATGTTCCTTAGTGGGCCCAGCAAAATCTATGTGGATCCTGGACCATGGTCCCCTGGGGGTTTCCCATTCCAGGATCGGTGCCGCAGAAGGGCTCAGTCTTGTTTCTTGGCAGCGTTGACATCTTGCCATCCAGGCCTCGATTTGCTTGTCCATCCCTGGCCACCAAGCGTAACTTCTGGCCAGGGCTTTCATTCTAACTATGCCCGGGTTCCCCTCGTGTAACAAACCCAATACCTTCCCTTGTAGTTTTTCCAGAATAACAACCCTATCCCCCCACAGTACACACCCTTTTTGTAGCGAGAGTTCTGTTTGCCGGTTCTGGAATGTCTTGAACACTTCGTCGTTGTCCTTTTCCAGTGACCCTTTTTCTACCCAATGTAACACCCACACCAGACATTTGTCTTTATTAGTTTCTCGGGCAATGTCTGACGCGGTTATGGGTAGATCGGGCAGAGTCTCTATGCTGAGGGTGCTCGTCGTAGGTGCTGGGTCGGTGTCTAGGTCGGGTAACGGCGAGTGGCTCAAAGCGTCTGCGTGGGTGATAGTCTTACCGGGTCAGTGTGTGAGCCAGAAGCTGTAGGCGGCAAGGAATTTGGACCACCTTGTCATTCTGGGAGATAAGATGTTTGGGGTGGCCCGGTTCCCTGCCAGGATGCCCAGCAATGGCTTGTGGTCTGTGATAATGGTGAACGTGCAGCTGTAGAGGTACTCATGGAACCTCTTCACTGCTGCGACGATAGCTAGGGCCTCCTTGTCCAGCTGGCTATAGTTCCTCTCTGGTTTGGTGAGTGTCCTTGTGAAGAAAGCGATGGGTGCTTCTCTTCCATCTGGGAGTGTGTGGCTGAGGACGGCGCCGACGCCGAAGGGTGAGGCGTCACATGTGACGGCGAGTGGTAGGGTCTCATTGTATTGGATGAGGTCTGGTCCTTGGTTTTCCTGAAGGCGGCTTCCTCACATTTTCCCCAAGTCCAGGTGGCTGCCTTGTCCAAGAGCCTATGCAAAGGCTCTGCCGCGGTCACCTTTTGGGGCAGGAAAACATTGTAAAAATTAAGCAGTCCCAGAAATGCCCGCATTTCCGTTTTATTCCTGGGTGTGGGGGCCTCCTTAATGGCTCTGATTTTGTTTGCGGTTGGGTGGATGCCATGTTGGTCTAGGAGGTACCCCAGGAACTCGACCCGCTCTGTGTAAAGCTGGCATTTTTCTCTCTTCACTTTTAGCCCGGTTTCCTTGAATTTCATTAGCACCTCCCTTAGCCGACCCTTTAGTTCTCGCTGGTTGGTTGCCGACACCAGCACGTCATTGAAGTAGGGCACCACCCCCTAAATTCCTTGCAAAAGCCTCTCCATGAGGCTCTGGAAAATTCCAGATGCCACGCTGACTCCAAACTAGAGTCGGTTACATCGAAACGCTCCCCGGTGGGTGACTATGGTTTGCGCCTCCACGGTTTCTGCGTCGACCGGCAGCTGTTGGTATGCTTGGGCCAGGTCGAGCTTCGCAAAAACCTTGCCTCCCCCCAGTGAGTGTAGAAGGTGCTGCACTACTGGGATGAGGTAGGCGATTTGTTGTAAGGCGCAATTTAGGGTGGCCTTATAGTCCCCGCAGATTCTCACCGACCCATCGGGCTTGACTGGGGTGACTATTGAGGTCTCCCACCGGGCGTGGTCAATTGGTTGTAGGACCCCTTGCTTGACAAGCTTGTCAATTTNCGGGTCTCCCACCGGGCGTGGTCAATTGGTTGTAGGACCCCTTGCTTGACGAACTTGTCAATTTGCTCGTCTATTTTTGGCCTGAGTGCAAAGGGGACCTGCCTTGATTTTAGACGTGTCGGGGGAATGTTGGGGTCTAGGCTGAAGGAAATGGGGGGCCCTTGGTACTTGCCTAGGGTGCCATCGAACACTTCCTGGAAGTCCCGTGCCAGTTGCTGTTCCCAATTGGCCTCGGCAATTGGGTTGATGCCCGTGACTTCGATGCCGAGCGGTGCGAACCATTGCAGCCCCAAGAGGCTGGGTCGGTCTCGGTTCACGATCGTCAGGGGAAGCTTTGCAGTGCGGCCCTTGAATGTCACTTTGAATTGTCTGGTTCCGACTACCGGGATGCGGTTTCACTGGTAGTCCTTGATGATTAGTCTCTGGTTCTCCAGTCCCTTCTTGTGGATGGTGGGCACCAAGCGTTTGATCTCTTGCCAGGTGACCATGGAGAGGTAGGACCCGGAGTCCACCTCCATTTTGCATGGCTCGCTTTCAATGCCTACCTCCACGTAGACTTTTCGGGCGTCGGTGGTCGATGCGTGGCTGATGATGACCGTCTGGTGGGTTTCCGCCTTCCGCCAGGTTTCTCTGCCTCGTCGGTTCCGCCCGCTCCGGTCCCATTGGCTGTCAGCTTGGCGATCTCTGGCTCTGGGGGGGTGCTGTCCCATCTCCACTCGCTGTGGTCCCGCCGTCTGGGGCTGTAAGCCTTCCTCAATCGGCAGACTTGGGTGATGTGACCCTTTTTCTCACAGTGCTGGCAGACTGCATCAAAGAAACAGCACTCTGCTCGAGGGTGGTCACCTCCGCACCCGGCACATGAAGTCCCCGACTTATGACCCCGCCGATTTCGCTGGTCACATCCCGTCTGGAGCCGGTGGATCTCCTCCTCCTTGTCCGTGGTGTTGGAGGCGGAGTGGAATTCGCCATGGTGGGTGGTGGTCTCGCGGTGACTTGTTTCCGGTTGGGCCTCGGTCATCCATCCTGGGTCGGTGGTCACTGTGCAGTCTCCGGTGTCCGGTCTCCGCATGCGGTTCACCGATTTCCAGGTTGCCTTGGCTGCGGTGGCTTCAGCGATGGCGTCGGCGAGGGCAATGTCTCCCTTGGCCATCAGTCGGCTCTGTAGGACTGGGTCTCGGAGTCCGAGTACGACGCGGTGCCATAAGGCCTCGTCCATGTCCGAGAACCCACACATGCCCCCTAGGCTTCGTAGTTCAGCCACAAAATCGCTGATGCTCTCGCCCGCTCTCTGGTCCCGCCGGTAGAAATCATGCCGCCTGATGAGGGAGGGCATGGCGGGGGCATAGTGGTTCCAGACCAATGGTTCGAGGTCGGCCCAGTCCATCTCCTTGACGTCTGCGGGTTTCGCTAGAGCTTTTGCCATCTTGAACACTGCGGG